>CAJHUC010001682.1:0-63547 GCA_905146915.1 Ostreobium quekettii
CACATCAGGAATTTGGCGACGGGACCTTCACTGCTCTCACCAGGGCAGGTGCTGCCGTGGGCCTCCTTGCGCTCGTCCTGGAGTCATAAACACAACAGCGACAACTCCTGAGTCAAGCAATTGCCCTTGGTACAGCCAAATGGGGTGCAGAACTGCGGTTGTGCAGACAATTAATGAACTCAGGTTGGCTGCTGCTGCATCCGCCATCCACTTCCAAGGGGAAGGAATTTTCTTGTGAGATATTTGAGCAGTGTGGTGGATGTAATCCATCCCTGTCAGCTGTCAATAACCCCCCTTGAGCAGGGGTATAGTGCCATCGAGCACGGGTAGTGTTCTTCTTCTTAGGCAGAGAGTGTGCATGGAGTGGGTTTGCCACTACTATCATTGGAAAATCTTAAGTGGAAGGGCAACAGTCCTGTCTTTGTTGGACGGGTTGCAAGCGCCTTTCGCATTCAAAAAATATGCTCCACAGTGTGGGCACGAGTCTTTGATTTACAAATTTGCCTGCCAAAGAATTTTGCACATGGCACGATTTTAGGCACCCAAACATGGACCAGCAACAGCGCATAGTGCACCCTTTGGCCAACAGGCTTGTGTATTGTCCCCATCACTCAAGCACAGCAATGCACAGCAGCTGTCGCAGCCGCTGTTGCATTTGCACATATACACAGCGCACCCAATTTGCAGCGCATTGGGCTCCAGCACCATCATGACGCACTTTGCTCATTTTGTCTTTGGTGCTCAATTATTGTTGCCCCCCGGAAGGAATTTCGGGATACTTTGGGCCAGGAGACAAGAGCAAGCCTTCTCCAACAAGCCGTAGTACTGGAAACTAAGCCTGCCATCGTCTTACAGAGGCAATTCCAGTGAGTGTCAGATATTGGCAAGAGTAGCCCAGCGGGTTGTCAGAAATTTGGGCTACAGGAAGATATGCAATGTTGTATTCCTGTGCGATCTCACCTTGTATTGCTGGAGCAATGTCCTCAAGGTTTGGTTCTCTTGGGATTGTTCCTTGGCCATCTTCAGGGCGTCCTGGAGTTGCTCTGCAACGAAATGAGGAGACTTTTGATTCTCCCAGAACGGTGGGGTGAGTGGTATGCAGGAAAACCTCTTGTCAATCTTGGCGGATCAACCAGGCAGATCAGTGGGATGGTCAAGTAAGCAAGCAACAATGCGCACTGCATATCAATGACAAACTGCCTGTGGCAAGAAGAGTATCCAGACACAATTTGGGCCATTTTATTGTACCACAGAGCAGATGCACTTTGGACCCACCTTATGCGTAACATTTATGCCACTTTTGCATTTTGCATTTTATTTTGGATGGAAGACATATCTTACAATTGGCGCCCTGTCCCTGGAGAATGCCAGAGTGTGGAAGTTCAATTTTCAAGGTGTCAAGGATCGGTCCACTGTGGCAGCGGAAGGTCAGAAGAAGATCTTGGGGCATCCCTGGACTGGCAGCCACTCACCTCTCAGTTGATCCTCTCGCCACTGGTGAGTGGGCTCTAGGGGCTTGTCGCCACGATGCATACCAGCGCCACCCACAAACACAAGATCCGTGCTTGCGAATGAGGTGCCATAATTTTGAGCAAGATTCAACACCTGTGGCAAAAGGCTTGATGTCATCAAATGCCAGTGGAAGCTTACCAGAATTAGTCTCACACACAGATGGATATGGTACAGCATTGTGCTGGACTGGTAGGCTACATCTGCACCAACAGTTTGCATAGGCATTGTGTGCAGCCCTTGCTGTGATGGCATGGGAGTGGCGTGCCCATTATGCGCAGCATTGTGAGGTTACTCTCAAAAAATGATGATGTCTGATGATTTAAACTCAGCAGAGACACATGCCATGACCACTGTGGCATGTTGGCATCTCTGTTATGGATACATTCATTTTTAATCTGTCAACTCATCTGATGCAAAGCTCTCCTGCATGTATGTGCATGGATTTTGCCTGACTCTGCTAGAGCACCAACTGCCACCACTGTTGCCACAAGTACAGGTCTCCATGAAGAGATTCTTATCGGTTGTGATGCAACAAAAATGACAGCTGGCATCACCTCTTGGCTGTAAAGGCAGTGCTTTGCCAACAATGACAGGTGCAATCAATCTGCACTTCCACGGCAAGACTGCCAATGACAAGCATCTGCAATACCATCTTCAAGTTCTGGGGTTTGAACATCACAGCACCTTTTGTTCATCGAACTGCTTCAACTGCTCATTTGCTCACCTGGGAAATGGCAGATTCCACTTGTTCATCCGTGAGAGGACTGAGTGGATGCAGAAAGATGCTCCAAATGTACTGACGGTCGATGGCATACCGTGCATCCAAAGCGCTGTGGAAATTGGCGCTCATCAACTTTGTCAGAAAGCTGGATTGTGCTGTTTGTCCTGTTATTTTGGCAACAGGTACAACGAAGCGCATCCTGTCCACACCCCGGCGGGCATCTGTCATACAAAAGAAACGGTATTTCTGGTCGCCGTCGAGCATAACTTCGGCCTCCCAATGCCCATTGGAACCTGCAGCCATTCAACCATACACCAGTCACCAGTTAGCCAGCATTTAAAGCAGCAGCACTCAAACACAGTTTGCAGGCAACTTTGCAAAAGTGATGAAGGTAGACAGATGTTGTGCAACTGCAGCATTTTTGCTGACACTTTGCTACTGATAAGTTTATGGACTAGATGTCCCTGATGGCCATCACGTACAGCACAACCACCAGATGGAACTTGCCATTGGTCCTTTAGGCCCTTGACAAACAACGCACTTTTGGTTGTGTGCAAAAGGCATGAGCTTGCTTGTATTCAGGCAGCGTTCCCAACACGCAGTCGCAGTCTTCCATACTTCTCATCGCGTTTTGGAGTGTTCACATGCCACGTTGCCCCGTATGTTGTTTTTTTTCGCATTGCAAAACAGGGCAGCATGGGGCAACAAACAAGCTGGATCCCCTGAAGATGAATGTGGGAGAGTCTGCATCCTGAAATTCTCTACTTCGAGGGCCTGCCAGATGCATACACACCAACAAGCTGCAGCAGATGCAGCAGACAACAGTTCGCATTCCCGCCGTGTTCCCTCCATCAGCATCAAGAGCAGCTCGCGGCCTTGTGCCCACAAAGAAAACGCTGATTCTGACCCCCCGCAAACCCAAGTGGCGAGGGAGCCAATCTATCTGTAGGTGGCTATGAACTATTGTCCATCGCTGGGTCCCTGCCCCAATTTCCGATGACATTTCCAACTGAAGCTCAACGGAAATTACTCCGCGCACGTGCACGCCGCGCGCACCGCACTGCCAGTCGCCTGACACGCGCATTTCCCAACAACCTTCTCCTCGCAGCTGCAAGTTCTGATCAAACGCAATCGCCAAAGCAAACGGCGCCGGCACCAAGAGGCTCACCTTCCCCGTAGCTGGTGGATGGCACCCAGCCAAGCGCACAAAACGCAGCAAAATAATTCCCCTGCTTTTTGTCCCTTTTGTTACAACGTCTCAAGCAGCTCGCGTGCGCGGGGCTAGGCAAGGCCACCGTCAGGCCGTCTTTAAAGACGGCCTCAAATTTGAGGAACGCGGGTGTCGCAATTCCCTCTAAAAGCGAAGGGATACCAAACTGGCCAAGAATTCAACGACGCCATGTTTTAAAATCACCCCCCTGGGGTTTGGGCGCCTGATTCTGTGTGTACGCATTGTTATGCATCGGCATGGGCACCTCGGGACGGCGCCTCCGGACACCTCACCCGACAGCCCCGGCAGCTTCCGCCTCAGCAGCTCTCCCAGCCGCGCGTTGGTCATGGCATTGCGCGGCTGCTGGCTCGCCGTCGACCCCATCGGCGGCCTTTGCGCGCCCCCTCAGCAGAGGGCAGTCGAGCTTAACGATCGGCCTTCGGAGAAACGTGGGCACCGCTCTCGAGAGTGTGCGTGCGTGCGGCGGTGGTGGACAACGCGTTTTGCGCCTGCGGATTGGCTTCTTCGTGGGGATTGGCACTGGGATCGTCATCAGGCGAAGGGCCGCGTAATGCTGGCCGGCAGTGTGTGGCGTAGATGACGTTGAAAATGCAGCGAGGGTCCAGGGGGGCGGCCCCTGACTCGGGTTCTAGTGCACGGCAACACTTTGCAGCGGAGCGCAGGGACAACATGTGTCCCCTTCCACCCAGTCCGTTCACCAAATTGGTGAATGCCATTGAATGCCATTGAATGCCCTCAATGCAATTCCTAATGCCTCATCGCCTCTTTATGCGTCCAGCTGCTAACACAACTCGTTCATTTATAGTTACAACAACGAAAATTGGGGATGGCGGTGATAGAAAGGGAGCTGGAAACATGCGCAAAAGGATGCTGGTTGCGGTTGAAGACGAGACGTTCGCGAGTTATGCGGTATGGCGTACAACACAAAGAAGGTTTGATATGGACTCTTGAAAACCGCGGCCGCCTGCAATCATTCTTACATCAGTCACGCTTGCGACAACATGCAAGAATCGCTTCATCGAGCGAATTTGCGCCCCGCCATTTTTGGTTCGCTGAGGGAAGGCCCAATTTCGAATTTGGTACGCTTGGCATCAATTTGACGCAAAGGGGGGGCAGTCCAGACCTGTGACGCTAAGAGATTGTGTAATCGCCATAAAAATCGACGTAAGTTGTGGACACAACCTAAATGCCGCTGACCAGTGTCATACCACTTACGGCTTGCTCGAACAACTCTCCCAACCCTTCAGTATTTAAGAAAAGCTCCATGTTATCTCAACTGACGGCCTTCGGGGCTATCCCCATCGCTTGCCGTGCTTTTTAGTATCCAATTCTTAGCCCAGTAGAATCGCTGCCAATCTAGCAATTGTCTGCTTCAAAAGCATCATCAAAATTGTGTCGCCCAATTGGGTAATGCCGCTGAGTCATCTTGGTATCGACACAAGGACTGACACTAAGGAGGGGGGGGGGGGGGGCTGGGGCTCTGATCTGGGTGCCAACTCGACGTTAGGCATTTCGAAATCGACAAAGCGTCTGCCCTCACCCTTGACATCAGTCCCTTTCTAGTAGATTAATATGCTGTCGTGTAGGCACATGGGTCTGCACAATGGACCCTGCCGAGTGGAAAGTTCTGACAATATGTGGGAAGGAAATGCATAACCTTATGGCCGACTGTGAGCAGAACCAAACAGACTTGGGCTCTTCTTTCATGGTACAATGTGCTCCTGGCCTCAAACAGACTACTCACTATAATTTCCACCAAGAAGAGAAATCTAAGTTCGTTTGGGTCACCACACACTACCATTACTAGTTGGCGTCTAGACTCTCGCATCAAAACGATTTAAAGAAGAGCTTCCTGAGTTCAAAACCAAATCCAGTGTCAGCTCAACTCTAGCCTATCCATCCTAGATTTGCATGCGGCCACCCTCCAACTCACCTCACCATCGCACAAACAGATCACCAGAGCGGTTCTTGACGGAAGATGTTCAGTGGTCTGGTATCGATAGCCCATGCAACAGGCAGATGCAGGGTTGGTTTTTACGTTTACGTTTACGTTTTCACTTTTACGTTTTTGCGCGTAAAAACGTAAATTTGCAAAAGGGCCTATTTTTAAGGTTATTTTTACGTTTTTACGGCTCCCTGGGACGCCCAGACTACACGACGAAAGTTCGCACAATGGCCAGGCCTGCGCCATATTCAGACCCGCAACACAGTGTCCACCTCGCCCTTGGCAAGGGCGATAACGGTGCTCAACAAAAACTCGTTTTCTGCCCTTTCCAGGGCGTCTGAATGCCACTCTCCGAACTCCGTAAGTCTGTGTGTACTGTCCTTATGTACAACGGGCATTTTTTACGTTGCATTTACGTATTTTTACGCATTTTACGCGTAAAAACGCAAAAGCTGTTTTTACACGTAAAAACGTAAATACGATCAGTTTTTACGGCGTAAAAACCAAGCCTGGGCAGATGAAAGCAAGGAAACTGGGTAAGGGACCAGCATCAACAAACTTCACCACGAATTGGAAATCCATTCCTTTACCACAATGGCACCGAATTGCTATCAACGATTATTGTTGTGATTGTTGTTATGGTGAAAACCGAAGTCGTTCGCCGGACGCTGACACACGGTCGATCCTAGGCACGGGAAGCATGGGCGTAATCAGATGCATTACATGACAAGTTTGTCATGTAAACTTGTGCGCACGGTGTGCTCAAGCGCACCAATCAAATAACAGTTGCTGAAATGTCCCGAGTAATCGGACTTGTTGTGAATGGCATAAAAACTTTCTCTTTATGGCTATTTACGCGCAAAAAATGGCTTTACTTTTTTACACGTAAACAGCCGTAAAAATGAATCAAAATGGGTAAAAATGGGTAAAATCGTCTTTAAGTACTTAAGGACAGTACACACCAACCCAAAGAGTCCGAGAAGTGGTAGCTAGACACGCTGAAGCATGCGTAAAACGATCATTTGCTCGGCGACATCGTTGCCTTGCTGAGGGCCAGGTGTGCGCTGTTCTGCTGGTGCTGGAAAGAGTGGATGATGGGTCGTTGACTGGGGGACATCATGTAATATGGGTGTATCTACTAGCTGTACATATGCGTAAATATGGCCGCTTCTCTATTTTCGCGTTTTGCGCCTAAAAACGTAAATAACAAGTCTGTTAGTAATCACCATATCTCCGATATTTGTTTCACCATATTTTAGCACGATGCCCCCCACGTCCAGCCTTACCATCACCAGCACCATTTTCCTTATAATTACCTGCTTAATTTCCTCGCCCTCATAGCTGTGACCGTACATTATCTACAGCTCCTCGGGCACTCAATCCCTCACCCCTGGCTCGGCCGGCCCAGTCCAGGCTCGGGTTGGGGTACACGGTTGCACAGCTATTTCATACTTTGCCAACCACCGGGGGGCACATCCCGGATGGGGACAAAAAGACGAATGAATGAAGGAAAATCCTTACAGCCAACGTGAAAAATCGTCACACTGGTCACCTCACGCGCCTCTGCTGAACTCGTAGACCAAAAGACAGCGTCCCTCTCAGAAGACCAAAAGACGAAGGCCACACCAACCTCCCAGCGCCCCTTGTGGTTGTTGCCACCCCTGAATGGCTCCCTGGCGAATCGCTCGCCCCCATGCGTGCTGCCCCGATGCTGTTCCCAGGCGGCGCGGACGGGCGCGACGCCCATTCACGCCTGGCGCCTTCCATGCCCTCGCTCGTTCGATTGCCCTTCCGGTACCACGGCAGGCTAGAGGATCGAACATCCTCCAACAGAAGCCGCTCAGTTAGAAAGCACGAGTGCAAGACCTGGGGAGAGATCGCGGAAGGTGCCGAGGATGTCGCGAAGTGAGTTGGGTTACTGTTGTTGGCATGGCTTGCTGTGGGCGCCCAAGGTGAGGGGTGGGCTCAAATCCTTAGACTACATTTGTCAAACAAAAACGTTAAAGGGGATGTTGGGCTGTGAGGGGCGGGTCACTGGGCTAGATTTCAGGAATTACAATTTCGAGGACATGTGGCACTTATGCTGTAGTGCTCCAGGTAGTGGCTCATTTGGCCAGTGATCTGCTTGGGGCGCGAGGGAAGGACAATGCTCTCTGACGAAACGGCACCACGGAGAGCCGCGACAGGATCAATCCAGGATGTGAATTGCATGGCTCCAACTTTACCGTTACTGTCTTCACTCTATGCCCACCTTTCACTGTCTGCTTTCCTTTCCTTCTTTGCATCCCTTCCAGAATGGTAAATCCCACGTGCCGTCGCAGAACTTTGGATTAATTTCTTTAATTTTGGGTTTCTTTCTTGGCTTGGGATCCATAAGAGTGGTGAAATGTCTGTAACGGAGCAACACTGTGAAGGCATTAGGCACTCGTTGTCATCAACATGGTTTAAAGGATTGTCTGTGTTCATCTGCAACAAACACAACCAAAGATTCCCTTAGAGTCTTGCCCTGTTGTGATGTTACGCTGCCCATCACAGCACATGTTTGCTTGAGCCTGGTCAAAGGACGATTGCTACTGCTGCTACTGCACCCACTGCCATCTTACCTCATGCCACGGAAATGGTGTCAAAGTGGTGTCAAAGTGTCCACTCAGTTTGCAATTGCAAAAGAGCGGCAACCAATGCAAGGCGCGATGCTGCAAGTGTGGGACAACGGACCTTGTGTGGTGTGTCGATTGATCCTTTGGGCACCCATCCATAACAAGAATATTCACACCACTGCAATCAATTTTGTTTGCAGCGGAACTCGTCTGCTGGGGTGCATGGACATACACTGTGTGGGTAGCTGGGAGACCTGCCACATTCCTGAATCAGCTCGACTTACCTCGACTTATCTTGACTTGTTGTATTTAATTGCAGGTTGTGCTGGCTCCAAAGAGGACACTTGGTTGAATGCAACAGTTGCAGGACTGTTCAGATGACGCCGCTGTTGATGGTCTTGTCTGTGTGCAGGGCTACTGTTGACAAGACGCTGAACACAGGCAAGGCAGCTTTAAAGATTGTCAGGAAAAGCACAGCTGAGTCACCAACAAAAACTGGACCAGCAACAAGACAGAGGACCTGTACAGGCAGAGTCTCTCTCCTTGAGAAGGTGAGCGCCAAATTGCGAGGAGCAGCAGTTGGAATGCCTTGCATCCACATGGCATAGACATCTTTTGTCCAAGAAGTGCCACAATAACAAAGAATTACTGTCAGAAGGTAGCTGCCTGTGCGTGAAATGTACTGCTGTGCGCAAGACTCTTCCAAATGTGAGCTGCAACTTGACATTTGGTTGGCCATTATCATGGCTGGCATCCTGGTTCCCATCATGATGCGAACCTTCTCCACCAGCTGGCGGGCAGAATTATCCGTATTTTGCCCTTCCGGATGCTTTCCGGGTGCCCTGCCTGCGCTGACACCCATTTCTCTGACTTGTCAAACAGTCAAGTTTGCTTGAGGGACTGGTTTGGAGGGGCATCAGGGTACCGGCAGGAGGTGCGATCAGTGGTGTAAGCGCACAGGCGAGAGGATGAACAACGCGGGTGAGCAATCAGCTGTCCATGATTCTGCGACAGGGGTACCCTGTTCCACGTCTGCAGCGCTGTGATATCTTGTGCACATGTGGACGAGTGTGTGTCGTTACCCCGTTTGAACACGTTTGTGGAATGGATTACTAATCTTGTACGCGATAGCGAAATTGCTCCTTTCTTTGCGACAGAGGCGATAATTTGTGAGGCTTCGTAATGGCCCACCCTCTCTTGGGGTTTGTTCGTTTGAAAATTTGTTTGTTCGTTGGCTCTTGTAAATGAAATGAATCTGGCGATGCCGAAAATCACCGAAACGCACAGATTTGGAACACTCCACCCCCTCCTGCGTTTCTGGCACCAACCGCCTGTCCTGGCCCAGGCGAGTGGCCTCCCACCCAAGCGCCAGTCGCAACGCACACAAACGGACGGCCGCCCATCGGCCGCCTCGCGCCCCTCGGGCATCCGATCGGCATCTCCGCCGGCAGTGAGCTGCTGATCCAATTGCTCCATTCGCCGCTCGAATCCGTCCATGGCTGATGAGGGCCGGCAGGAACCCAACGCGGCCTGGAACAGGGCTGCCGGCAGCGAGGGGGCGCCCCTGGAGGCGATGAACGAGAGGACTCGAAAACTAGAATGGGATCTCAAGGTGGGGCAAGTGGGGGGAGTCGACATGAGGTGGCAATCGATGGTGCTACTGGCAAACCCAATGGCAGCATTCCATGGATAATGGCATGGTTTGCCGGTAGCTGCAGCATAAAGGGAGCAGCGCGATGGAATGAAGGAGTGGAAACTTGGCGACCTCTGCAGGGAAGGAGTGCAATGAGCTGGTGAATGCCCCGTGACTGCAGAAGCTCGGCATTTTCCGCGAATGGATGATGGGCGGATGGGGCGCTGGGGGCTTGGTTGCAGATCGGCCGCCCTTCTCGATCGTGCGCAGCTCCCTTTGCGTTTCGGCGACTGCGACTGTCCGCATCGACTGCTTGACCTTTCGCTCAGGACGATGCGATCACCCTGTGGGGCAGTTTTCGACCCGCCAAACTTTGACGCTCAGTTTGGGCTTTGCGGCGTTGCGACGCGTTCCGCGGCCTTCGAGAGGGGTCTCTGAGCACCGAGGCTCCATCGCTGGGCACGCCGTGCCGTAGGGAGGGCGGAACCCGCGGCTTTTATCGCCCCAGTCGTCGCAGGTTGGGGGTCGGGGCGCAGGGCCAATGGGGGATTGTTCAGCGCGGTGGTTCCGGTCTGGCAGTTTAATTCAGACCGAAGGGCTGTCGTCTGCTTGCCCCAGTGGCGATCCCGCTGATGCTGCCCGCCCAGGAGGTGCAAGGACTTTTGGGGCACAGCATCTTTGTTCTTCTTTTGGAAGGGAGCGGAGGTTTGTTTCTTCGACAAAGAAGGAAAGCTGTGTGGATATCTCGATGCTGGGGAAGTGTGTGCGGGTACCTAGGTATATGAGAGATCGTTGTGGGGCGGGGGCGCTAAAGATTTGTTACAAAGAGAAAGAGAAACGGGTCATATAAAGAATGCCCCTTCGTAGGCAAATGTGTGTGATGCTCCTTTCCATGTGAAATGATGGGGGAGGGAGAGGACAAGCAAGGGGCCCATCTTAGCCTGCTGGTTGTGAGGGCCCTGGTTGGTACCGTGAAGTCAAATATTGCGCAAGAAATTGAATTGATCGTGCGAACGGCAGGGCTCTTTCTGTGGAGCCCGTTTGGCGCACCTGAGCATCTCTGTCGCAAGATGATGTGTCAACGGGCGCTGGTGGCTTGCGCAGTGTTCCAAGAGGGCATATGACAGGCAGTACGCGCTGCACAAGGACCAGGTGGACTTGGATGCCAGGCTGAGGGAGGAAGTGCGTGAGTTGGAGTGCGCGACGGACAGGCTGGAGCGCCAGGGGCTGTTGCAGCTGCGCGAGCGCCGGAGGATGGCTGCAGAGGAGTTGAGGGCATGGAGGACGAAATTGGATGAGCAGAAGGCCGTTGGCGCAAGGTGGATAGCCAGGGGGAGGGAGCAGCTTAAGGACATATTGAACACACTGGAGGTGGGGCACTGGTGTGCTGGTTCCGTTCGTTGCGGTTGTGGAAAGAGATGATGAACAGAGCTCATGCACAAGCAAAGATGATGGGATGTTGTAATTGAGAGAATCTGCACACCGCGGCACTGAATGGGAGGCAATTGCCCTGCTCACTTAGCAATCAAACCCAAACAACCAGTCAAGGTACAATCAGGTCACAATGCCTCTGAGATCATGCTTTCAGAATAAGATATGCCAAGCCATGAAAGATGGTTGTAACAAAAGGAACACAGGTCACGCTGTGGGTGCCATTTCCTGAGGAAGAAGGCAGGGGACTGGCTTCCAGACAGTGAAACGAGGCATTCTGTGAGTCACCCTGCTCAGTGGCAGTGAAGTTCCCAACACCGATTGGATAGGCACTGCTGTCTTGAGTGTGCTGCATGACACCAAGGTGCCTGCACTTCTGCAGATGGAAAAGGCTGCTATAGCGGAGAGGCGGAGGGCAGCTGAAGCCAAGATGGTGGATGTGGAACGTTCCAAGGTCCCACCTTGCCTGCAGGTATGTTGGATCATAGTTCTTCTCTAACTAACGTGGGTTGTGAGGAAGTTTGGCCCCTCTGGCTGTAGATTTGTGAGGGCTGCTTGCTGAACAGCCCAACGTAGAAGTGCTGACATGATATGGGTTGCCCTGCCTCACTTATGGTGAAGCGGATGTGCTGCTGTGATTGTCAGCCATAATCTCCAACTTGGTTTCCTATCATTTCCCTTGCAGGCAGCCTGCACCACATCAGCAGGTTCGGGTCCCTCTCAGCTTCGTAAATGCAGTTGTGCCGTATTTGCCATCGTCTGTGTGTGTGGTGCCATGTCTATTGGCTTCAGAGTGGTCTTGTGTGGCCTGTAGTCTCTTGCAGGGTTGGGTTGTAAGAGCACTGTGATTGTATGATATTCGGATGCTGTCTTGGTATCCTCTCAGTTTTCCGTGCTGGAATGTTGTGTAGCATGCGTGTTTCACCGCAACATGTGACTGCGATGCTGTCACACCCGCTGTTGCCCATTCACTACATGATCTGATTCGTGACAAATTGTGAAGAAGAGGGTGTGGAGTGAGGCTGCATGAACATCAAAATGCCGCACATCAATCCAATGATCGTATTTGTCCAAAATTGACGGAGAACTGCCCAAGTACCTTCCCAGGCGATGATGTTCCAATGCCATTTACAGAGTTTGTGCTGGAGCATTTGGTAATCTCAACTGGCCCTGAAAAATGCCCTGGAATGTTGTGGGTCATGCAGGAGGATGTGGAGCAGCTGAAGAAAATGTCCTCTGCCTTGGAGGCAGAGGTCCCTGCCAAGAAGGCCAATGTGAAGAAACTGAACGCATGTGTGGAGGAGATGACTGCCAGACTGGCGAGGAAGAAGAAAATCCTCAGGCAGTACTTAGAACAAGTCAAGAAGCTGAAGACCCAGCAAAAGGTGAGAGGGAACAGCGCTGTGGCAAATGTCAACAACTGTAGACAAGAGGCAAGATGGTAAACAGTGTGTACCTGGACTGCACAATTTTGCAGAGCAGTGTTGCCTATTAAAAATGCCTCTACCTTGTTGTTCTGTAACACGATGGGACACAAACAAAGAGCTAGTTCACGCTGTTTCACTTCCCAATCCTCTTGCAATTGAACTGCCAGCATAGCATTGGATGTTGACAGCAGCATTCAACAAAGGGCTCTTTTTTCTCTGTCTTCTGTATCCTAAAGGTCCCTTTACAACTGGCGTGCAGCTTGCCAACAGGTTCTCAGCAACGCCCAAAGAGTCATGGGTTGGCCCCACTCCCCCATTTTACATCGACAGACACAAATCTGGCAGGCAAAACCAGGGCCTTGTTTATGGCAGCGTGACGGTTGCCGACGATGAGAATGGCCAGCCCCATACAGAGAAGGTCCTGAAGAGACCTGGCATTGTGCCCATCCTATACTACTGTGATGGTGTTCCACTAATGTCGACTGGGGGTGGGACACCACCCATCAAGTCTTACCTCCTACACACGATCAGGGAGGAGAGTGGCCCAAGAGAAGACAGTGCAGAAGCAGACAAGAGCCCCTGCGTGGGGGAGGAAGAGGGCGCCAACGGGAAGCATGCTGAGCATAAGGACTGCATGGAACCAGAGTGGGTGAAGACGGTGTGTTCAGTGCTCTCTTGTAGTTGGAGAACATGTCATGCACTTGTGTGCCTGTTTGTTCAAGTCGAACAGAGGGTGGTCATATAGAGGGGATTCCTGTCCTGTCAAAGCTCCTGCTGCTTTGCTGTGCGGAGGGCAGGCTGTGTTTCGATGGCTTGGCTGCTGTTGCCAGCACCACTGAGATCAGTGCATGTGCTCAGATCACTGCCTTGTCCTTCAACCCGGGGTGCCGCTGGCTCACCATCAACACCCAGATGCACGATCACCAGTGCAGCCAGGACAGCCACAACGGCCAAGAGAATTCAGTCGCCAAAAAGTGGCGATGCCCAAGAATCTGCAAAGGTGTGGCACATGATGCTGTTGCAGAGGTTTACTCACAGCAGCCATTGCATACTTGTATTCTAGGTACTGCCATCCTGCAAGCAAAAATTCATTGCCAATGCTGCACAATCTGGTGTTTTGTAGAAGCACCTATTGTTGGGCTGTGTGGCACTGCACCTCCCCTTGCTTTGGAACTTGTATTTTAGATACAGATGACAGTTGTCCAACCAGACATAAGCAAACCCGGCAACTACACCGCGTCTTGGCTGAGCTCGCCGCGAAGTCATATACTGACATCCATCCGATTATTCTGCACCATCTGTATTTGGAGAAAATCATGGCACACACTTCTTGCTTGGAACGGGGTTGCACATTGTATGGCAGGTGCTCTTTTGAATGGCAGCACTCACCAATGCGATGTTCCAATTATTTCAGGCAAGGCCAAGTGCTAAGAGGAGCAAGACGTCAACAAGTGGTGGGAAAGTATTTTGGACAGACTATCGCGCCTGGCGCCAGGAGAATGAATGCAAACCGTATCTGCAAGAACAAACCTGGCTGAAGGAGGTGAGGCATTGCTGCCTGTTTCATGAGTTTTGCCTGATGTTGCTCAACAGAATGCGCTGGCATGGACACCAGACAGTTCGGCTGATGGTGGATACCCAATTTGCGACTTCAATGGATCATCCATGAGTGGGACCAATGTTGTCTGCCACAACAAGCAATGCGCTTGTCTGTGTGTGCTCTGTTCAGATGTCTAGGCGTGCGGAACAAGAAATGAAGGAGGCACAGGAGGAAAGGAAGTGGAGGAGGTGGAGGAGGGAGCACCAGTTCATGGTGGGGCACTGTCAGGGCTGAACTTGTGGCTTGCACACTTGATGCTGTATCGCACAGCATGTCTGAGGAGTTTGGTGTTGCGCATTGACTGTGCATCACATTACATCACTACAATCTGTTACCACCCACAACGAAACAGGCACACAGTTAAGTGTATTTTCGTTTGCTGGTATGTGCGGATTGGAGGTCACTTGCCTGAACATGTATTGCCATCGGCTGGACATGTGCTACAGGAAAAGGATTGGATCACATGTGGTTGTTCCACCATCCCGAAAAGCATGGTAAAGAATGGTTGGGAAGTTCTAATGTCAAGTCCCCTTTTGCACAGGCTCAGCCGATGCCACAGTTCAGGGAGCCAGTCTTGGAGTGCCACAGTGACAAGCAGCCGACAGTCCCTGCTGCTCCAAAGCTCTGGGCAGATGAAAGGGCAAGGACACGGAAGTTCCCAACCCAAGAGGCAAGTGCAGTCTATGCAAAGCTGAGGAAACAGTACATTGCCAGAACGAGGCAGAGCAAGCCCAAGACAGGGATTGAGTAGTTGTTGCAGTACTTCTTAGTTGAAAGACGGTTCGCCGTATGCTGGCATATGGCTCCCAAGTGAAACCAGGCCTTTGTGTTGAGGAAAAGGTGCTTCTGAAGAGGTATGTGGTGCTCCGGGTGCTGTCACCAGTGCTGATGAGGAAAGATCGGAATTGGCCCTTGAGAATATGGAGACAACTGGTAATTGAGACTGGGGAGTTGATTGGCAAACTTTCTAAATTGACAATTTCGCTGTTGAAGAGTGGATAACAGCTGCCAAGTAATGCACTGCGGAAACGGGAGGGCAGATAATCCCACAGCTGTGGGCAACCAGGTCTGATCCTGGTCGCTCGCAGCGATCTGCACTGGTACCAACCATAGCTGTATACAAGGGCCATAGAGAAAGAAACAGTCGCTGTTCGTTGCAGCACGACACACACAGAAGCACACTCAGAGGATCGGTCTTGTCAACTTGCTCAGCCGAAAAAACTGGCTCAAAAGGCCAGGCTGGCAAGAGCCATGCCAATTGGGTGGGATTGGGTGCAAAACCCTCTGGATCCTCCATCATGCTCTGAAACCGGGTTTCTGTGCATGATCGATGGTTGTCACACTCTTGAGCTGACCACATAGCTGGGCGCATTACATGTTGATAGGTTGCCTGTCGCTTGCCCCATGCAAGTCGTAACTTGCGATTGACAACGTCTAGCGCTTTCGTTCTGCTTTTGTTTACCACTTTCTTGCTTGGTATTTCCCCGAAAATGCGCCGCTTGCTTGCTTCAGCGGTTCGGGAAAAAGGGCTAAAAACATACAACGGTGCGCAGTGCGGACTCAGTACAGTGGGGTCCCTATATAGCGCCCCCCCTTGACATGGCCAAAAATGCGGCGCCATAGCGGGCTGGGGGGCTAAAAAAACTATATGTTTTAATGCATTTAATTGTATTTCTAGTCATAAAATAACACACTCCATCGCAAGAAGACAGCGAAGTAGACCCATTAGCCGTGTGACGGCCTGTTCAGATGCCAAATTCACCCATCACACGGGTGTACCATGTGCCATCGTGCCACGCCAGTGGAGCACCGTGTTTTGGGCTTGCATAGATGTTACACGGTGCCTGTCTTAATTCATCACGTGGACTTGCACGGCATTGCCTGCATTATGAATGCGGATTGCGTCCAACTGGCCATGTGTACGCGTGGTCGGACGGGCGGGCGCCACCAACCCGTCATAAGTTTTCTGTTGTGCTGGTGGGACGTCCTTTGCGTCCCAGTGCTTGCGCCGTTGCAAGCGGCGCATCACACAACGAACGCGCCTCGCCGCTCCCCACCTGTGCGGCAGGTCGCCCGGAGCCAGGACTTTTCCTGCGTGCGAGTTGCGTGGCCCAGAGTAGCAGGCGCAGCATGCACAACGAGTGCGGGTGGTTGTGCAGGTAGGCAGAGAAAAGCACGCATCAAAGAGTGCGAAGCGGCGGGTTTGGGAGTGTGATGGCCACATCCTCCCCCGCTAATTTTGCCCCGGTGGCCACCGATTGGTGCCATCCATGGGTGCCCTGATTGACACCCGCGCGTGCCATCAATCGGCGGGCGCAAGGAGCCAAGGCGGGCAGGGCCCACTGCGCCGTCCGTAGATGGAGTTCCGCAGCGGAACCCACACATGCCCTGGCCTCACGAGGAGGCGCCGGACCCGGGCTCCGGGGCGGACACACCAGAGGCGTCGTCCACCCGTCCGCGATACGCCAACTTCGCGGAAACGGACGGCCGCCACAGCACCCATCCACCGGACACCTCTTGGCTAGTTTGAGGGCCCACTGCGCCGCAAAGCTGCATAAAGTACTACAGAAATGGTGGGAAAGCAAACAAAGGGCACTGTACCCGAAAACTCGCCACGCAAATCGCACAAAAGAGTGAGGTAGGTCGGCGAGGAGATTCCTGGGATCGCGGGCCCCCGCGGCCCGTCCCAAGGAATATGGCGACCACCTCTGGGCCTCCCGTCCGTTGCCCAGTCCCTGGGCACCGTTCCCCCGCGAGCGTTTCTTCGCTGACTGCTGCCCTCCTCCCCCTCCCCCTCCCCATCTGCCTTGTTGCCGACAATCGTTGAGATGCCCTCTGCCGCGCAAGAGACGGTGATCGCGGACAGCCTTGACGGGGTGGATCTGCACAACTACAAGATCCAGCAGGCCTCATCCCCACAAGATGTTCTGCGCCAGCGTAGGGGCCGAAATGCTGCGGGGCGCCCGGCAGCCCAGGAGGAGGATGGGGGCGCCAGGCGGGGTCCTGGGGTGGTGTTCTGGGAGGACGCGCCCCAGGTGCTGAAGTTCAACCGCTTCATACGCAGCGGATACCGGGCGGGGTACTCCTACCCGCAGTGCCTGGCCAGCCTGTGGGGCCTCCACAACGAGACGGGCAACATCTGGACGCACCTGCTGCCCGCAGTGGCCCTCGCGATGGTGGCGCTGGGCGGGCTGGAGAGGCCGTGGGCGCACGCGGGCGTCGCGTACGCTGTCACCACGGGGTCGATCGTCGGCTGCTTCGTGCTGTCCGTGTGCTACCACTGCTTCATGGGCTGCCACCGGGACTACAAGACCTGGCTGACCCTGGACGTCTGCGGCGTCTACCTGGCCCTCCTGGGGTCACAGTGGATCGCGGTGGAGTGGGGGTTCCCCTGCCACCCCGCCCTGCGCCTCTGGGGCAACGCCATCTACTACGCGCTGGGCATCCCGGGGCTGGCGCTGTCATGCCTGGCCGGGAGCCCACTACGGCGAGGACTGCCCATGCTGCTCATGACGGCCGTTCGAGTGTGCCTGCTAATCCTTCGATGGGCAATCGCCCAGGGGAGTGCCGTCGCGATGCGCCATTACTGGGCGATGGAGGCGCTCGTGTTTGTGGGCGGTGTGGTGAACGTTTGCCGGTGGCCGGAGAGGTGGCAGCCGGCGCCTGGGCCCCGAAAGGCAGCCCTGCTAGACCACTGGGGAAACTCGCATCAGATCATGCACGTCTGCGTGGCGGCGGGCATGCTGCTGGTGCACAGGGCGCTGGGGGAGGACGCCGGGGAGGCTTTCAGGGCGGGGGTGGAGTGCGCCGCTCGGTGACGGCGGGCTGGTGTTTCGCATCTGCGGCTGTTAGGTGGAATGTTCCCCAAGGGTTTGCGCTGCCCTTTTCCTTGCCCCTGGCCAGGCAATTTGGTAGGGCAGCGGGACGTCCCATCAGTGGGAATCCCATCAGTGGGACATCCGTTCGTTCCACACTCTGTAACGCTCCTCCGTTCGTTCCATCATTGGTCAGACATCCTCCACCATCCGCACTAGCACAGAGGAGGTGGGGGGTTAAAATGTGGATGGGGACCGGCTTGTTCAGTCCCTTCCTTCTGGTTTCTGTCGCTGACTGTGCGTCCCGGGGGTGGCCAGGCACTGCCTATTACGAGTGGCTGCGTCTTTTGGCTACGAGGGGCGAAATGTTCGTGGGGGATGGAAGAGCTGGCTGATGGTTGGTCGTTGGAGCCGTCTGGCTTATTTCTGTGTAAGTCGGGCTATTCTTTCGCTTTTTGTCGGGTGCGGTTGTTGGTTTGGGCGCTTTGCAATGGTGAGCCACGGAAGGGTCTCTATTTTTTCGGTGTGTGAAAGTCGGGGATGTTGTGACCACAAAGCAGTTCCCCTGCTGCAGAGGTGCTGTCGAATGAGACGGCCCTTAACGCAATGCAACAATTTGGAAATGTAAGATCAATTGTTTACATTCCAGCTGCGGCCGAACTGTGTTCACCCCAACAATCCAGGTGAGTTACAACCCCCGGCAAACCCAACTGGGGTGGCTGAGTTGAACCAAGGGAGAAAGCATCCAAGTTTGATACTTCCAATTACCATGCCTTCCTCGGAAATGCATTTCTGCCTCACGTTAGAGCCTGCGCGTTGCCAATCACTGTGTTAAGGGACATGTCAGTGTCGATTTGGTATGCTTAACGTCAAACTTCCATCAAGATCAAGACATTTCCCTCCCCCTCCATCACAGCGTAAATGGTCACATCGACGCGGGGATGACTCAGCAACGAAGAGCGCCTCTGTGCAGTAAAGACATGGCGACAGCTGGCGTTGACGGCTTTACCATATTCAAACGTGACCCTTGAAGGAGAGAGGCCAGACAGCAGAAAACTTGGAGCCAGGCATACCCACAATGAACATGAGATGATGCTCATGGCTTGTGGTGCCATGGTTATGGAGACGCCCCCGTCCACTGCGCCTGATTCTAACATGTGGGACACAGGATCAGGATGTGGCGCCCTTTTCATTTGTGAATGCACTGGCATGCAGGTGTGAAGTCTTTTGTCATTAATGTTGTGCTTCCGGCCACTGGATTTGGCCACTTGGTTACGTAGCTCATGCTGCACATGCTGCACCACATCGGCCCAATGTAAGGGCCCGATGAGAGGTTCAACGATGACAGGGTAGCAATGGTACGACTTTGGGCGTTTTTTCCTTTGGGTGCGCACACCCATGCTGCATTGCATACATAGGCCACGACATTCATACTCCGATGAAAAGATACAGCTGTGTGTGCATTGCATTGCGCCCGCAAACTCTTGCGGGTTTTGTACAAAACTGCGGCAACTCAAAACTTCCTCCCGTCACAAGTCGTCTACCTACGCTGCAAGCTGCAAACATCGAGGATCACAACCCCGGACCACGACTGCTCTTCCTTCCCAACCTACAAACGGCACTACAGAATCTGTGCATATCCTCTCCAAAACCAAGTGCTTCAAAGACTTGCACCCATGACAAGCACCCTTGCGGGCTCATCACTTGATCGGGTTGAGAAATCCAAAGGGATCGGCAGTGGGTTCAGACTGGAATTCGCCCCAATCATCGTCCTCCACAGGCACAGGCTGCGCAACCTTGGTTGCGTCCACACCCCCTTGCACGGCTGCCTGGACTTCGGGTCCCGTGGTGGCAGATACCACTCCTGTCAAACGAGCAAGCTCCGACGCCTGCGGCGAAAGGGACAGATCCAGGACAGATCCTGTTGCAAGGGCCGGGGGGCGCATCGACGCATTGCCGTGACCACCTGCCATCAATTCTGGGAATTGAAGGTGCGGTTGCACAGCCGCCGTGGGCTCTGCTGCAGGGAGCTGGAAGCTGCCCCAATCAAAGTCCAGCCCTCCGCCTTGGCCAGCAGCAGGCTCGCTGCTGCCTCCATGTCCATGGCGAGGCGCCTTGGGGAGTCCCAGTTGGACCAGGGCCGATTGCGGCGGTCTCTCAGGCAAAACCAGCTGTGCAGCATTCAAGCCACTGCCAGGCAGTGACACTGGCGCAGACACGGACTCCGCTTGGAACGGGTTCGGTCCGCCAACAGCAGCCACATCCAGCACGAAAGGCGTCTCGCCTGCGTGATCGTCGTTCCCTTTAAAATCGCCCCAGTCGTCAGTGGAGGTGAATGCCGACGCCTGCACCGGCTCCTTGGCCACAGGCTGCTGCAAAGTCTCCACGACCGGCCCCTGCCCCGCACTCACCGTGCTGCCTTCATTCGCACCTGTGCCCCAGACATCCATTGCTCCAAGTCCAGAAACCCCAGCTTGTGCATTAGCAAATCTACTCTGGCCCATTGGTTCTGCAGATTGGTAGAAATCGCTGTCGGGCGGCTGCTGCCCATTTCCTTCGTCAAGTTGGGCCTCCTGCCAAACCAGGTCAGTGTCGCTGGACACCACCCTGTGGCCCACAAGAGCAGGCTCCCGACGCCAGGGGGTTCTCGCCGATCCGGCAACATCTATGCCTTTGGATGGTGGGCCAGACGAAAAGTCATCCAAATGGTCCCCGCCCCTGGTACTTGGAAGTTCTGAGCTCGAGTCCCCAGGGTGCAGTCCTACTGCTGGGCAACGAGCCTCTGACTCAAATTCGCCCCTCGTTGTCTCCACTGCAGAATCCTGCTCCCTCTGAGGTGACCAAGGATCTGCAGAGAGACTGGCTTTCTCCAATCCATCAGGCACGCTGTCCTTACCCTGAACTGCACTTGCAGCCGCGCCTTGCCAGAAAATCGAGCCACTGACTTCATCACTAGATCCCTTATCCCCTGGTTCAGCATTGGGAGATGGTCTGCTGATCAGGCCTCTATGGGACGCCTCAGATGGCTGCTCATCCAAATCAGTCTTCACAGTTTCCCCAAAGCCAACCTCTGGAGGGCCTTTGCTTCCATCGCTGAACATTGCTGACTCGAAGCCTCCATCCTCAAAAGACAGCAGGTCACCACCCGCATGGGCCTTACACGCAGGATTCGCCACTTCAGGAGTCTCAGAATACCATAAGTCCAAGCCGGTCCCCACACCAGTGGAGGGAGTCACAGCTGGAGGCTCCTGTCTCCCAGAGTTGGGCAGTTCTAGGGCAGGCACCTGGCAAAATGGATCAGTCATTTCCCCAAGGCCCGCTTTTGCAGGTGTGGGCAATGCCAAGGCTGGAATGTTGGCAAAGGGATCATCGACCCGCGCGGTGGTCCCCGCAGTTGACGAACCGTCACTGATGGCACTGACGCCACTGATGGCATTAGCAGGGGACAGGCCGGCCTGTGAGTCGCCAGAGGGATTCCTGCCACAATCGGCATTGGCTGTTGCAGTCCCGCTGCTGGTTTCGTGTGTGAAGGATGAGGACGATGGCTCAACTGAATGGGTGGAATCAGCAATGGAAAGATTCGATTTTGAAATGTTGCTCCCACCTGCGGACAACGATGCAAACCATGTCATGTCAATATGGAAACATGCGGCCATCATCCACAGGTGGGCCCTCTGCAAGGTTGGTGCATGAAATGACTGGTATACTCCTCCAAAACCTGGCTGGATATGACTTGTAGCTTCACTTCAAATTTGCAAGCTGGCACGCATGCAACCCTTCAGTCGTATGCCAGCACCCCTGCTTCATATGCCACTTTGTCATTACTTCATCCTGCACAACAATTGGTTCATGCATGGCAATGGGCAAATGCGTGCAGTGAAGGTACATCGAGACAGAAGAATAGGCATCTCTCAGGTTTGTCGGTGCAAACCCTGCTCCATGCCCACTGTACCAAACAGTTTGCAATACATGGCCAGCACATGATTGTCTTGAAAAGCTGGCTGTCACCATCCTACAGCAACCAGGCATTTCATCCTGCAGGAAATTGCAGATTCCAAGCCAAACCCCACATACCACCAACACATACTCCACACAATCCCAGTCATCTAAGACCACACACTGATTCAAAGTGCCCCATGGATATCTTGGGTCACATGACATCCCGTGCGCGATCACGCCATGTGTGACACCGTGCGTTTGGCGTTCAGGGGAATCTGCTTGACGCCTCCCCCTGTCACGCGACCCAAGATACCCCTGAGTAACATCTCTGTCACACACCTGAAGCTTGTACAAGAAAGTCGAAATCCAGGATTGCGTCCATGCCACCGCCTGGAGTTGAGACAACCTTGTTCTCATTCTGCGTGAAGGCAGCAAGTTCGCCAACATCTGCAGCAACATGGACGACATAAACATAAGGCATTCAAGTGGAAAATGTGGGACATTGACTGTGGCAATCAATTTACGAGCACGTGTATCCACCATGGTCTTTACGCTACACTGTTGGGGATGATGGAATTTTCGCCAAATGCTAGAGCACTAGGAGTCACTTTAATTTGCTCCAGACACAATGTGCAAACCAAAGAAATCGATGGAGATGTGCAGGATGGTAGTTAATGTTGCTTGTTATTGTCAGGAAACAAAACAGGCAGTCTGCTGTGGCCAAAGTACCAAAGGCACCATGGCCTTTGCAATTGCAACATCGTGATAATGGATTGTGGATTGCCATTCGGCCATCAATCAACTATTGGCTGATCTGCAAATAGTCTCCAGACAGGCAAACAATGACAAGCACACACCAACATGCATCAGGAAGTGATAGCATACCCATTTGGACTTGGCCCTTGTTTGTCTCAATCACCGGTTCAGGCAACCCCTGTGCACAGCACCGTTTGCGCTGAGAAACGAGAAAATGAACATGCTTGTTGCCCAGCTGCCCGCTGGCAGCAATCAGTCCACTTCAATGTGGGACCCTCTCCACAAGCAGACAAGGCTTTCACACTTACATACAATCACTCAAGTACATGAACAGAAAACACAAGTCGTTCAGCAGCATTCCAAGGCAGACTAGGAAGCCATGCTACGTTTGCCCAGGAGATGTCAGCCACTGTTTCAGCCCACAACAACGATTCAACTCTCAGTGGCCCACGGAAATTTTTGAATGCAGACAAAACCCAACCACTGCAGGATTCTATAAGGCTGCGCCACTGTGGATCTCGACACAAGCACAGGGCCTTCTGAACAGAGGCAGATGTTGCAAAAAAAACATGCGAATAGCAACAAGTGGAGCTATCCTGATTAGCGTCCACCACGGTCAAGTGGCCGCCATGTGGGGTCAAATTACTGAGCATTGGGCAGCTCCAGCACAAGGACGGCTACATGGTGCAGGTGCAGCCAGGGAGGGTTCAAAACAAGCATAGCTATTTCCTCATCCACAGCAGCCATTGAACTAGGAGCCTGGTGCAATAACCAGTCTTTCCATGGTCGACTTATGCTGTTACATCAAGCTAGCGGCCCACATTCTGACACACACTCTGAGAGTGGTGTACATCACAAGCAGCAGAGGGCCGATGCGATATCTTTTCTGATCGGATCCCCTCTTCCCAACAAACCAATATCAATGGCACCCTATGCAGGCATGATGACTTTTGTTGCTGGAGCTTCCAGATGGACTGAACAGGCCAATGCGCAAGTCCATGCTGTAAAAATGGGATATTGAGGCCGTTCATGTGTGCGAACTTATGCCTACAATTGCCTGAAAGGCTGAAGGGTCATGCAATGTCACTGTCATACAAATGCAGCAAATGCGACACCATCTGATTCAGGCTCTGCCTGTGCTGCTCCCATCACTCACCATATGTGTGAAGAGGCGGCCCTCTGCCCTTGACACCTTGGCTGTAAGCAGCACAGGTGGGCCAGCATTCCTGAGGGCACCAAGAGGAGGCTGGGCCAATGACAAGAGGCCAAAGGAGCCCACCACACCCACTGGCGGGCCCACATGGCGAAACCTCAAAGCATCGAGCAAAGCAGTGCCTTTATCTGCAGCAAGCACCATGAGAATAACATTGATTCATCCTGGGCCATTCAACTCTTGTTGATGAAGTTTTGATCCCATTCCCCCTTTCTTGTTTTCATCACACAATCATTGAGCGTCCCCACGCACCTGATAAAAGACAGGAGGGTCACTTACCGATGATGACAGTGTGTGGGCCATAATTTGATCAAGTCATGACAAGCAGCATTGGTCAGTAAGTCACTTGGATAGGAGACTGGTGTTACAGCCACTCTTGCATCCATGCAGTTCCAGAGAGGTGGCAACCGCAAGTTCCAGACTGTATTAACTCTCTGGGCCTGGCAGGGCAACACCAGGTCCCAGCGAACCCCTGCCCTTGTCTCCAGAGCAAGAAACACACCATAGGGCCAGTGGCACATGCATTGCTCACCCATTTCGCCATGTACAGAACTTTCTTCTGAGCCATCCCTCTTCAAACACAGGAAGAGCTTGGAGACTTCAGACAGGAATTCTTCACCATGAAGGGCAGTGAGATCTCTAGCCGCATCAGATGAGCTGCCCTGCACATCTCCTGCACACTTCTCTCTGGCAGACGTTGGCAACTCAGTGGAATCCTCAAAATCTCCAAACTCATCGTCTCCTTGCTCACCCTGAACTTCTTGAGCACTGTTTGGTTCTTGGGAATTCCCAAAATCAGCAGCATCCTCTGTGCCATCTTGAAATCCACCAAATTCGCCAAATTCGTCTTCACTGCCTTCAACGAATTCCCCAAAGTCAGAACCTGTGTCATTGTCTGCTCCTGAAGCTTCCCCTTGCAAAGCCTTTGGTTTTTTAGCTGATGCAGCAGCATTAGTCTCAGCGCGAGCATTGCCTGAAACGCTGCAATTGCCTCCACCAGAGTCAAGGGCATAAACAGGTTGTTCAACACTGTCAGTGGTGGGTCCCACAGGGGCCTGCCCAACAGAAGTTGACTCAGCTCCCTTTTGACTGCTATCAGTGTCAGTACCTGGCCCCTCTTTTCCACCCTTTGCTGTGCTTCCCGTCCATCCAGCAGGGCCAGCCCATGAATCAACAGCATCACCTGTGCCATCTAGAGTGCCACTGAATTCACCGAATTCTTCATCGTCAAATTCTCGAAATTTGGAGCTTGATTCGTTGGCCCCTCCAGAATCTTCCCCTTGCAAAACAATCGGTCTTTCAGATGGTGTGTCGGCGGGAGTTACAGCATCCACAATTTCTGATGTGCTGCAATCGCCCACATTGGAATCAGCAGGTTCAGCAGGCTTCCGAACATCACCTTTCGTGGGTTCTGAAGGGGCACGGGCATCAGAGTCTGGGACAGCATTGCCTTGATTAATGCCAAGGCCATCAATGCCAGAAGCCGCTTTCTTCACTCCATCCTCCCCTATGCTGCCCTTCCGTTCAGCATGACTGGCCTGGGAATTGATAGCCTTTCCTGCATTGTCTTTGCCAGCACTGAAATCACCAAATTCGTCAACATTGCCCTCCAACACATTGAACTTGCTGTCTTCAACGTGGCCTGCCATGGAATCATCTGCAAGAGGCACACGTGTGTCTGATGGCACAGCGACAGCAGTAGCCGGCTCGGCACAATCTCGAGATTGGCGATCCCCATCACCACACCCAACATCAACTGTTGCCTGGTCATCAGGGTGTATTGATGCAACAGAGGCCTGATCAGCAGAAGAGAAGGGCACAGGCCTTGTTTGGGTGTCACTACTGCCCTCAATGTGTTGGGGAACATGTCGGTCTTTATCGTCCACCTCATTCTCTCCTTGAACAGGAGTACTTCCTCCCGTCTCATCAGCATCGCATTGAACACCATTAAAGTCATCGAAATCCCCTTGGCCGCCTTCAACAAATGCTCCGAAACCAGTGCCTTCAGGAACGCTCGCAGTGGCCTTCCCTCGCGTTCCAACGTGCATTGGGTGATTGTCTTCAATGCTTTGAATGCTTTCCTTTGTTTTGCCAACCCCTGTGCTTTTCTTCTGCCCACCAAGGTCTTTCAAACATCCGTCCACTGCTGCCCCACTGCTCGATTCCTCCTCACCTTGATGGCCATCCGGCTCAGGCACTTGGCCACCAATTTCTTCATTTTTGCAAGCCTGCCCCTCTGACAAGGACAGATCGTCCTTGCACACAGCACCACCACGACTTTTGGATGCAGCACTAGCCAGATCCCCATCTTGTTGTGCTGCAGGACCAGCTGTTGCTGCAGTTTTGGCACAAGGGTCGGTACCCAAATCACCCCCATGGAAGCCATTTTCCTTTAGGCCCTCCTCGGCACGATCCGACTCTCGGATTTCATCCACATCACTGTGCTCTTCAGGTGAGGCCCACTGCACGACTGCCACCGTCGAATCGACAGAACCACGAGCAGCGCTCGCGAGCGCATCAGCTCCCTCTTCAGCGGCGCAAGAAGACTCCTGCCACCCCTCTTTCTGCCCGCTGCCAGTCCGCTGCTTGCCCTCAGGACAGGCAGGCCCATCGGATTGCAGCCCCTTTAAAGGACTGTCCCCGCTGCCTCCCTGCGCCACTGCAGGCCTCCCAAAGCCATTCACCCCCCACCCCGTCCTGCCGTCGGCAGCACCGCCTTCAACCTCGCTGCATCCGGCGGCTTGCTCATCGAGGCCGCCATCGCCCTTTGGCGCCATCCTGTTGCCCGGAGCATCTGTCGCTCCGGGTACATTGTCAACACTAGCTCCCAATCCCGATTCCCCAACCCCACCAGACTCAGTTTCCTTCGAGTGGCCTTCAAACAGAATTGGCTCTTTCGAGTCGCCACTTTTCCGTTCGGAGTGAGCAGGGGCGGAGACCACGTTCTCATCCTCAGCACCACCTTTGTCGCCATTCGACCGGCCAGCCACAATCACACCCTCTTCAGCCCCAACAGCACCACAACCGTCAGGGCTCCCAGCCAACGCATCCGCGCCGCCAGAGAGGGGCCCCCCGGCGCCGCCCCCCTCGATCCCATCGGCCCTTCCGCGACCGGCTTGATCCAAAAACAGCTCACCGGATGCTTCTCGCCGTCCGGCGGGCACCGTCGAGGAGAGCGCCTCATCGCCGCCGGCCCCCGCCACAACTTCGCGGACGCCGCTCGTGGAAGGCGCGTCCGCCGCGGGCGGCCCGGGCACCTCAGACTCCGCCATTGTTTTTTTCGGTCGCGGTGGCCCTGTCCTCAAAAACCGATATCCCGCCGCGCCCAGGCCGGGGCCCCCAGGTCAACCGGAAGCCCTCAAGCCAGAGGTGGGCGCCTTTCGCCCGTTGCGCGCGATCGGTTGTCCGCGCGAGACACCCACCCGCCTGCCAAGCGCACAGCCTTCTCAAGTCTGTGGGACTCTCCCGTTTGCGCTGCTCCGGGCTGGGAGTCAGGCAAAGAGAGTCGAGTTTAGGGCCAGCCAAGTGCAAATCACAGCGGCGTGGAGGCCCGGCAGCGGCAGACGAGGAGCAACCGCTCCTTGTGGGGTGGTGCGCGCCGTGCTGCCTTCTGGAGCGGCTGCTTCCGCCCAGAGGCGTCCACGGCAGCGGCGTCCCGACAGCCAAGTGGGGTCCCCCGGTAAGGGGGTCGTGGCCAACGCCCATCAACGCTGCCTAATGACCGGATTGTTTTCAACCCGTTTTCCCGTTTTGGGCCCCCCAAACCTGTGGCGATTTGTAGGGGCCGGCAGTCGATGAACTGTGGGCAAAAGGGGCGCAACCTCAACGTGTCGCACAGTTGCTTTGCCCCTTGGAAGACCAGCGGCCTGCACGACGCCCTAGGGCCGCGCGGTGGGGTCGAGGGCGGTAGCTGGGAGCCGGGAACCGCGGATCTCGCCCAAAAGCTGCTCTGCGATTTTCGTTTGCATCCAGTATGCTGGTGTCGAGAATGCTTCAGCTGGCGAGACTGACGCTGTGGCCCAAAGGCCCCCCGGTGCTGCCCTGCGCCCTCACCAGGTGAATATTCCGAAGGCCGCCTTTAAAGATGCGCGCACGTGAGGATGCGGGCGGACGCAAGAGTCCCCGACCCCGCGGCACTGCTCACATCAAGTCTGTCGCCCGGTTGTCGCAGGGATCCGGGCGGATGGTTCCAGGGTCTGGGCGTCAGATTGATGAGTTCCCTGCCTCCGCACACGGTGGGTGGGCGGCTGTCCGCGCGGCGATCACGGCGTTCTGTGGGCTGTGATCAAAATTCTGTTGAGAGAATGGAAGCCCGAAGGGATTGAAGTCTTGGCAAAGGCCCACAGTTAAAAGGGGAGGGCGTGCGTCGAAAGGCAGTGGGGCAGTCACTGTCGCCAAAGGAGAGGGCTGCTGGAAACGCGGCGGACGCCCTGGCGGCGTTCGCCAGGCCTGCCCATCGATAGCGCCGTCCGACAAGCATACGAGGGGTCGCAGTCTTCAGCCGGCGAGGATCAGTCGCTCGGCGTGCAATCCTATTTGCTGATCAATGCGCTGTGCTCTGATGTTCCACTTCTCCCGCCGCTGCGCGGGGCCGCGCCCCCAGGATCATCGCCTGCTTGCAGGACGGTCCTGTTCACGTGCCACCCTGTGTCTTTTCGGGCTGTCTGTTCCAGCAGAACTTGGTAATTTGATTTGTTTCGCTATTGGTTAGTTGCCCACATAACACCCAGTGTCTTTTCGGGCTGTCTGTTCCAGCGGAGCTCGAATTTTTTTTGTTTGCTGTGCTGTTGGTTAGTTGTACCATTTGGTTGTTTGGATGTGAGCTTTGTGGATGGCCTTGGAAAGATCAGGTCCCGCTCATAGTAGGTGAGATGGGGGAACCTGTGCCTGCAAACCAAGGACGCCAGTGGTTGCTCAGATGAGTGTTGACATGGGCGTGCAGATGCTCAACATGCCAGCACTGTCTCCAACAATGGAACAAGGCAGCCTGGCAACTTGGCACGTGAAGGAGGGAGATGAGGTGGCTGCCGGCGATGTTTTGGCAGACATAGAGACGGACAAGGCGGTGCTTGGATTCGAGAACCAGGAGGAAGGCTTCGTTGCCAAGCTCTTGGTCAAGGGTGGAGCAAAGGATATCCCCGTATGTTGCTTGGGCTTTGCTTGTGGCTTCCAGAACACAATTCACAGGGTCCAGGGTTCAGGCGATGGAAAACGCGCATTTAGTGCCGAAATTTGGCAGTCATTCCTGTGAATGAGGCTCAGGTGGCACGATGAAACTGAGTTTGTCCATCGACTGCATATGCAACAAGGCAGATTCAGACTTGTTAACACAGCATGGCCTGGAGCAGATAGTATCAGGATACCTGCACATCATAAGTGCTACCATAGAACCAACCAAGGAGCGCAACAAGCATTGCCGCATTGTGCTTGCTTCAATATGTTTTTGGTTTGAGTGTTGGCTGCCAGGTTTGGAGTGGCTCTCCATAATATGTCACAAGGGGGGTTGATGCTGGGTTGATGTTGAAATGTTTGAATTAAGTCGCATATCAATCAACCCTCCCAATTTTGTGGCCAGCAAAGTTGTGCTCATTGTCATATGGTCAGAGATGTGTTGTTATTCAAGGGCCACAAATGTGATCCTGATCTGTTCTTGCGCACACGCAGTGGATACCCTGTGGTGGTGACACACATACACAGCGTATCTTGAAAGCACAAATACAATGGTTGCTCATGAGATGATTGCAGCATTTTGAACTCTAGGTGGGAACAACTGCCGATGTCTGAGCTTTTTAAAGTGCAGAGAGACATCTAACTGGTTCCTTCACCATTCATTTGTCTGCCTGGCAGCAGCTAAAAACAGTTGCAGATTGTGCATAATGCTCCAGAGAAACATCGAATCTTGGCATTTCCCACACTAGGGGCTCGTGTGTTTGATGGCAGCACAAGCGAGTAGTGGGGGACACACAACGCTGTGGATTGTCAAGGCTGAGTTTGCCACATCGCAGCAATGTGCCTGAATACCTGCTAGTGTGCTGGTGTGGAGTAATTTGATAGCCGCATCACTCAGTCTCTTCAGCCCTGTGTTCACTCCCAACCCCTCAAAGCTGCTGCTGTCTGCGCCTTGACTTGTTATGTGGATTGATTTTCATTGCTATCTGAACATGGGTTATGACCATGGTACAGAATGTGTTATGTGTCCATACAGTGCAAGCTAAGATGTGCATATCTCCGAAAACCTCATCCCCTGTACGGGGCCAGGGGTTCCCACCTGCACCATTGATGTGTGGGTGCATGATGGTGGGTGCAAACCTGTATGTGCCACAGGTTGGCACCCCTGTTGCAATTCTTGTGGAGAACGTTGAAGACGTCACAAAATTTGAAACCTATGAGCCAGAGGCTGCCTCCCCTTCTGCACAATCGCAGCCTGCAGTTGACAGTGCACCACAGCCCCCCAAAGTGGTGCCTCCAACTCCCCGGGCAAGTAGCATTCAGGATTTTCAGGTAAGCTGAGCAGTGAAGCCCCTGTTTCTGGAACGCTCTCTGTTGTATGCAGCACACTTGCCAAGCTCGTGGCTACTCACCTTTGTTTGGGTTCAGTTTTTTTTTTCTCTGCAATTTCTTGCTGGTCTCAGACACTTCTGCATCATGTTCTACAGTCTGACTGCGCTTGTAGTCAAGCCCAACATCAACTTAAGGTGCAAAGGGCAGTGTTTCATTATGTGGAAAATGTAATCGCTGGTTGGGATTCTGCAGTGTGGGAAGTCTCGTGCAGACTTGGTCCCCAATAGGTGCTGTCTACCGCGGCAGCAGAAGTGCAAGCAAGGTACAGCTCTTGCAATCCTGGTTGAGCACGTTGATGCTATTGATCACAGTCCCTGGTGGTCTTTGCTTAGCTGCGACATCAAATGCTGCACCTGGTTTTGGATGGTGCAGGGCATGAAAATCGGTCCAGCAGCAAAGAAGCTCATTCTGGAACATGGGCTATCCGCAAGTGTCATTCCCAGTACAGGTCCCAGGGGAATGGTGACCAAAGGAGATGTACTGCTTGCCGTCAGCAAAGGGGCAGGCAAGGTGGCAGAACCTGCGACGCCTGCACCCAGGAAGGAAGCACCGCCTCGCCAAACTGTGACTGAGACTTCAAAGCAGGGAAAGGAGACCCATGTTGAGGGTGTGCCCTTTATGGACACCCCAACGACCCAAGTCAGGCGCATCATCGCCAGCAGATTGCTGGAGTCGAAGACGACCATCCCCGCGCTGTACGTCAGTGCTGACGCTGATGTGGATGCGGTATCCCTGATGCGCGCGAGCCTGAAGCGACAAGGCACCCGGGTGTCTGTCAACGACTTTGTGGTGAAGGCCGTGGCTCTGGCACTGAAGGACGTTCCCAGAGCCAACGCCTTTTGGGACCAAGCCAGGGAGGATGCTGTTCACAGCAGTGGCGTGGATGTTTCGATTGCTGTGGCGACAGACAGTGGCCTTCTCACTCCGATAATAAGGGATGCAGACAAGAAGGGGCTTCTGGAGATATCTGCCGAGGCTCGGCAGCTCGCGCAAAGGGCCAGGGAGAACAAGCTCAAGCCAGAGGAGTTCCAGGGCGGGTCGTTCACCATATCCAATTTGGGCATGTTTGGGATTGATGAATTTTCTGCCATCATTAATCCACCGCAGGGCTGCATAATGGCTGTTGGGGGGTCACAGCAGGAAGTGTTCCTGGAGGGAGGGGAGCCAAGGGTGAAGGACAGAATGAGAGTCACCATTTCTGCTGACCATCGCGTCTTTGATGGGGATGTTGCGTCACAGTTCTTGAACACGTTCTGTAGCTATTTCAACAATCCAGTGAAGCTCATAGTCTAGACTTGCAGTGGCGGTAGGTGGGTCTACATGCTGAAAAGTGCTTAAATTATCAGCCTTCAGGAGAAGACCGGCGTGTGGTCATGAGCAGAGACTGGACCGACAACTTTGCAGCCTTTGTAAAGGGATGTGAGCTATCCAGCTGTCTGACCGGGAGTGGTTATCAGTTGGCAGGGCTTAGTGGATGCAAAATAGCACACATCAGAAAATCTGCTTACTGGGTGCTTGTCCTTGCAGCCTCGTCTGACACCAGGTCAGAAAGCGGTTACGTTCAGCCATTCTGCAGTGGTGAGCAGCGCGTTGCGAGGTCGGCGGGGTTGCTCAACGAAAGAATAGGGATGTAGGTACTTGACGAAGGGGTTGCATTCAGGGAACATGTGCGTTTGATATGAAGGAAGTTGTAGAATAGGTCAGTATGCTGTTGACGTTGGTTGTACACGAACGGTTGACCAATGTTGCTGAGAAAAACGAGTAGTGTGTAGGTGAGAAGGTGATTGATGGGTGGACATTGAAATGTGCAATTTGTAATTGGGCATTGCTTCATGCTATGGTGCACAGGCGGTTGTTGCGGACACAATATTGAGCAGGTTGCAAAGGATGGGCGCGATGCTGCAATAGTTGGTTACTGTCCTGTCAATGGTTGGGGTGGCACACGACCGCAACCATTAATATATTGGTGACGGGCAAACGACGTCCATGTATGAAAATGTTGTTCACGCGCATTTACACGGGTATAATTTGCCACATTGGTCATTTTACCAAGCTGCGTTCCACGCAGGGAGAGACGCCCAGCGTTCGACGCCTTGTTCAGGGCGAGCCAGCGGAAGGCGCGGACGAAGCGCACCCTCTCCCAACCCCCGAGACCCTTTCCCCAATCGAACCCCTCCCCCAGCCCCCCACACCCTGTGCCCAGCCCAACTCCCATTGAAACTTATCCCGGCAAACGTATCCCAAAACCCTTCCCAAAAATGGTCCTGCCACCTGACGTTCATCCGTCGAAGGGCCAGACGATGTGGACAAGCTTGTGCTTCTTCTTGGGCTCGGCTTTGCGCGGCATGGGCGACGGGTGCATCGGCGGCTGCGCCGGCGCCGGGCACGGAACCAGCACAAAGTCGATGACGTGCACCACAGCGGAGCAGGTCTCCACATCGGGGACCACGACCTTGGCCGACGTCTGCCCACCCTTGACAACCACCCCATCCTTGGTGTCAAACGTCAGCGCCGATACACCGCAGGAGCTGTCCTTGCCCAGCAGCGTCTCCGCGGTGGCGCCGTCCACTATGTCGCCCGAGCGGACGGTGGTGCCAAGGACGTGGTACAGCAGTATCTCCTTGAGCAGGTCGCTGTCCGCCACGAGGTCTTTGAGGGTGATGCCCAGGGCCTTAAGGGCCGCGTCGAAGGCGTCGTTGGTGGGCGCGAAGACGGTGAGGGGGGCGGCCGGGGACACGACGGCGTCCACAAGGCCGGCGGCCTCCAGGGCGGCCAGCAGGGTGGTGAGGTTGGCGGCGGTGGCGGCCTCCACCAAGGGCGTGCACTCCGGCGCTACGGACAGAGCAGGGAATTTGCGCTTAGGGTGTTGGCTGGCATGCTGGTAATTTTTCCTCTGTCCCATATCAGGTGTCTTCTATATCTTGGCGCGTTATTTCACCAGCAATGGGTCTTCCTTTCCACAAACATTTCGTACGAGGCTGCGTGTGTGAGTCTGGAATACGTGGTCACAAAAACAAGAAGTATGTACGGGCTTCGCGTTGGATTGTGCAAGGTGCCATCCCTGCACTTTGCGCCTAACCTGCTGTCACAGGATATGGTATCTTGCATACCGCACTCAGTCCTGCACTGCATGGCTGTGTTCATTTGTCGCTAAGATCGTGTACGTACAGTGCGTTCGTGCTCACCATGTGACTTCGCTGTTATTCCTATGATGTTGTTGCCCAGCAGGTGCTCGTGGATCGCAGTAGGTGGCTGGAACAGCAGAAATCAACGATGCCTGTGCGTCGTCTACGGGGCGATTTGCGCAGAAATCAAGTCGAACTAAAGTTGCAGCGTTGCCTATGCTGATGGAACACTGCGCCGCAGCGCAATCTCGTATTGAAGGCCCTGCTTACGCCGGGTGGAGGACTTCAGGCCTCCTGCCTCATCTGTGCGCGAGCTGTACTACTGACCGATTTAAAGTAATGGCATGCGCCAGTGTCGAGCAATTGCCAGCGCAAGATTGCTGGACAATCCATAGCAATCCCCATGAAGGTGGCAGGCGTACGCGCACATCCAGGTGGGATTTCGGTGGGTGCAACAGGTACACTGTCGATTTCTTAAGCGATTTCTCTGTTCGAAAAACGGGCGGTAGGCGCGTGTCAGTCCACTCTCCGCCAATGACGGGACCCACAACGTACGGGTCCGCAAATTACGGGTGCTGGGGATGTCATGGCCACAATGGAATCAACACACAGGCGCCACCAAATCTCCGCTGTATGCAAGCGTCGGGCCGTCGTCATCGCAATAAAATCCGCACACAGAAAGTGACTAATCCCCAACGCGCCGGGGCATTCTGGGGACCAGAAGCTCACCTGGCTCCGGCTCGGGCTCAGGCACAGGCTCAGGCTCGCCCAGCGCGCAGGGCAGCAGCACGAAGTCGATGACGTGCACGACGGCCGTGCAGGTCTCCACATCTGGGGCCACCACTGTGGCGGAGGAAGCGCCCCCCACGACCACCACCCCCTCCGTAAGGTCGAACGTCAGAGCGGACACGCCGCAGGAGCTGTCGTTACCCAGGAGGGTCTCCGCGGTCGCCGTGTCCTGGATGTCGCCGGAACGGACGGTCGTGCCCAGCACGTGGTAGAGCAGGATCTCGGTGAGCAGGTCCTTGTCGGCCACGAGGTTGTCCAGGGTGACGCCCAGGGCCTGAAGGGCCGAGTCGAAGGCGTCGTTGGTGGGCGCGAAGATCGTGAGTCCGGGCGCCTGTATGGCGTCCACCAGGCCGGCGGCCTCCACGGCGGCCAGCAGGGTGGTGAGGCCGGCGTCTGTGGCGGCCTCGAGCAAGGGCGTGCAGACTTCCCCCTCGTCAGCTGCGCGGGGAGGAAACACGGTCGTCAGGATTTTCACGGACAGCGTCGGCGTTGATGCGAGTCTCACATTTCATTTTATTTTCGATTTTCATCTATTTCTATTGTTTTTTTCGTTGTTGTAACAATCTTTTGCTTTTCTGTTTATTTTTTTATTTTTAACTAACGCTTTACTGTTTTGGGGTGCGTGGGGAGGGGGAAAATGGCGCTTTTGACCGAAATCTGCGGTCCTCGGAAAACGTTGCGAGAGGCTGCAATCGCATGGAAAGACACGGTATCCATGGACGCAATGTGCCCGACGGAATGACGGAATCTTGTTTCTAAAGCACCTGACGAGCTCGATTGGGTGGCGCCATGTACTGTATGCAATACAAGCAAGGGGGAGCAAACCACTGACGCGCCAAGAAGGGTGCGCACTCACACAGGACCAGACGCAAATGGATCGAGGACGGTTGTGGGCTCCGCCTTGGCGTGAAAATGCCAAACTGTAGAGCCGGATAGTAGGTACACGAGACGAACACCGGGACAAACAATGGACACAGCGCTCTTGTGCGGTTGGCTGGCGACACAAGCCTCAGTGGCCGAGCCGCCCCAAAGGGAATTTCATCATCATCACCATCATCATCACAAAGCCAAACGAAGCCGCACCAGGGCTTACCAGCCGGGGCATCTGTCATGGTGACGGTCACGCCCTCCGGAGGCGGCTGCTCGCCGACGGGGCAGGGCAGCAGCACGAAGTCGATGGCGTGCACCACGCCCTGGCAGGTCTCCACGTCGGTGATCAACACCGTGGCGTTCGTCGCCCCTCCAATGATCGTCACCCCCTCCTCGGTGATAGACGCGCTGATCGTCGAGACCCCGCACGAGCTGTCGTTGCCCAGGAGAGTCTGGTAGCTGCCGTCCTCGCTGATGTTGGCGGCGAACACGGGGAAGGTGAGCACGTGGTAGGTCAGGATCTCTGTGAGCAGGGGCTTGTTGGCAACCAGGTCCTCCAGTGTGATACCCAGGGCTGCCAGGGCTGCATCGAATGCGTCGTTGGTTGGGGCGAACACAGTGAGGTCCGTGGCGCCGACGACCGTGTCGACCAGATCGGCGGCCTCGAGCGCGGCCAGCAGGGTGGTCAGGCCGGCGTCTGTGGCCGCTTCGACGATCGGGGTGCAATCTTGGGCGCGGGCGCCTGCGAGGCAGGGTAAAGGCGGGACGCGTCAGCCATGGGTAACGGCGGCGAACAAACTGGGGAAACACAGGGTCCCGGGAAAGGGGTGGGGCGACGACTATTGGTTGGGCATGGCAGTTTGCGCCAATGTAAGATGTGGCAGCAGCGGACAGGATCGACGCCGCAGGCTGGCAGCCGCGCGAGGCAACGCAGTGGCAGCAGAGGCGAATGGCAGCGACCAAAATGGGAAAAACTGGCGCGAAAAGGGGGTGGACAGTGACTAGTGGTTGGGCATGACGGCTGGCGCCGGTGTGCAATTCGGCAAGAGCGGACGGACGATTGACGCCGTGGACTGGCAGCCTGGCAGCCATGCAAGGCAAGCAGAGACGGGCCACTTCAGCGATGGCCAGCAGCAGCGACAAACTGAGAAAAAATGGCGCGCGGGGAGCGGGTGGGCGATGACTATAAGTTGGGCGCAACGGTCTGCACCGCTAAGAGATAGGGCAGGAGCGGACGGTCGATCGATGCCGCCCGCTGCCCTGTGGGCCGCGCGGATCGCGAGGAGGATCGGCGGGCCGCGGGGGTGGCGGCCTGTGCTTGCTGCGCTGCAGCCGGTCTGGAGCCGCGGATAAGGGAGGGATTGCGCAACTAGAGCAACGACGGGGGCGAAAGCATCCTCTTTTGTCCTGTGGGCGTAGCGCCTAGCTACGGCCTGCGCCCTTTCCCTATGGGAAAGAAGAAACAGGCGGGAAAATGGACAGGGGGCCGAGCTGGTGAAGATGCGATGCATGTACATCTGTTGCGTTGAAGACCCCATGGCTGGACAGAATGCCGGGAGCAGCCATCCATACCCGCGCGTCGGAAACGCGAGGCGCAACGCGTGAGGCGCACTTTGACGATCCACGCCCAGGCGCGGATCAACGTCAACATTGAGACAATGGCCGAACGACAACCAGCCACCACAGCTGTCGATTCAACCATCCGTGCACGATTGCAAGTAAGAAACCCGAGCGTGGAGAACACCAAACACTACGCGTACTGCAAACGGCGCCGTTCCGCGCTATCGGGCCAGGCGGGGGCCGGCGACCGCCACGACGATGCCGTACGGAGGGCCGCAGCGCGATCGCGCGCATCTCACCGACGAACAGCAGCCCCAGCAGCAAGGTCACCATGGTGGTGCGCCCCATGGTGTGTTGTCCCCTGGGGATCAGTTCCAACCGCTTTCCTGTCTCGGCTTGCCCGTTGGAGGAGGGCGGGGAAGGGGCAGTGTGCAAGACAAAATGGCAAGCCACGCGAGGCATATATACGTCCACGCAGCTGACGCGCACGTGTGGCTCAGAACGCGGTCCACTATCAACCACAGCCAATGGTATTTTCGTATACCGTGACTAGGGGCCACGTAAACCCACTGTGGGCACAGCGGGAAAGTGCGCGGCGGCCCCCGAGTAAGGCCATTGTGCCGTCGGGGCGCAGCGGACGCGGCACTTTTCTCCAGGGCCAGAAAACTGGCCCACGGCTGAACGGAAGAGGGTGCACCCGGCGTGGGAAGTTCCGGAAGTCTCTTGGGAAGTGCACACGGAGGCGTGGGCGGGGTGGCGCCAAGGCCGTCCGTGGAACCTCGGCGGACGCGCACTTTCACCGAGCGACCAACCAACCAACAACCAATGCGTGTTGGAGGAAGCGGCAGAGGGTGCTTATGACAGAAGAACCTCGTGTAATGAAAGAGCCGTGCCGCTGTATTTGCTGCGGCAAGCAGTGGTCTGTGTGTGCGCTGGGCTAAGGCTGTGGAGCTGTGGAGCTACGGCAAGCAATGGTGGGTTGTGGGCTTACTAGTCTTGTGGACTGACTCGTGGTCAGGGTTGTCGCTGTTTGGATATTGTGAAACTTGGGGAAGGCGCTGTGCCGAATTTGGCACGGTTGGCGTCGTTTCGACGTTGGGCTGAGACCCGCACGCCCACCATGCCTCATAACGCCGACCCCTGTGTCGATGTCAAGATGACTCATCAACAGTACCTGGAATGGTGACGCGAAATGGAATTAACTATCCTGTTAATGGGTTTCTGCTGAGGACGACGATTGGGTGGGCGCGCAACGGCCAGGGCGGGCCGTTCCGCCCTTTGGGACAGTTTGGGCCATCCATCAGCCGGTTTCTGTCACCCCTGTACTCGGGGTCAGTGCTGCCCGACGCACTCAAGGGCAGTGGGGTTGATCCTTGTACCTTGGGCGCAGCCAAGGGGACCGGTCAAGCTGGCCCTTGGGTTTGGCGGGGAGTTTGGCGGCAAGTGGGAGCGGCTATTTTAGGCGCGACCCTTGGTGCCCCCCTTATCTTGTTTCGCACCTGCCCGGCCCACCCGAATAGTGTGAGTTCGGTTAGCTGTGGGATGGAGAGGGAGTTGAGTACGAGGAAAGGGGAGCTGACTCTGGGTTGAGTCACCATCAGAGTGGCATTAAGTACTATGCGAAGCGAGGGGCACATTTTCAGTGGGTCGCCAATCGGGTCTTGTACTAGTGAGGTGATGGACACCAAACTGTGTGAGTGTAATGTATTGTCGTGTGGGGAACACGGGGGGGGTTGAAGGAGACCGGTAAGGCAGAAATCGAGATTGCTTCAAGGAAGCCAAACAGACAGAGCTGGAGCGATTGTAGAGGGTCGAAAATGGGATGTTGGAAGCCATGGCAGCCGATGGGGAGAGCCCTGGAGACTACCAATTAGAGCATTTTGGAGTTCCCATGAAGACTGTACGCTTGAGGTAAGTCTTGGAACAAGTTGTGACTGGTTTGCCGAATCATCACCCATTGGCTGTATACTCCTTTAGTAGCCATGGACGCGATCCTGGCCATCGCCTTGCAAGGCGATGGTCAATTGACCATTGCTCCTCTGGTCGCAGCTACACCACTTGGTGCCTACGCCATCACCATGCAACAGTTCCGTCGTTTCCACGACCACCCCTTTGTCACGCCACCCATGTCACAGCTTCTCGTCCATTTTCCATGCGCCCTTCGCCATCGAGGCCCCATCTGTGATTCATCGCCACCAGGCTCGGTAGTTAAGGCGTAATCACTTTTCTGTTTAAGGCCACTCACGCGTAAAAATGGCTTTTACGTTTTTACACGGAAATTGTCGTAAAAATGGGCCCTGTGTACTTGAAGACAGCACAGACTCAGGGAGAGAAAAGGCCCAGCCTCCGGCGACGTCGCCGGCGACGGCGACGCGACTTGCGGCGACGTCGCTGAAAGGAGTTGGGAGGATGGCTGGGCGTCCGCAGCGTCGGCGGGATTGTCGCAAGGGGGGATGGAAGGGTCGCCGGGGCCGCCGGCGGCGTCGGCAGGGCTCTCGGGTCTCCCACTGACGCCACGGGCAATGCGGCAGCGACGTCGGCAACCCCCCTGCGACGGTTGGGCCTCTGGGTTGGGCCTCCAGAGCCTGCGCCCCCTATGGGAAGCTGCCCTGACGGTCGCTTGTGCCGCCCATCATCGCTTATAGGGGGCTACAGCCGCAGAGCGCCCACTGGCGACCTCCTTCAGTACCAAATCCGTGTGCCATGGCTGGTGGCGTGCATGTTTTTTTTTTCTTTTTTGGGGGGAAGGATGTGTGTTGTGTATTTTCTTGCACCAGGTGGACCCAGCACACACCCTTGGCCAGTGACCTGCCCGAAGCGGTCATGCGCGCTGCAACTGCATTCCTACCAAATTTAGTAGTTGATTCAGCCAGTTCTGCTCAACAAGACGGAATGGCACACAAATTTCTCTGCCGTGATATTACCATCCAGTCCATCAAGGCAGCGCATCCCTTCTACCTGAATTGCCACTTGTGTGTCCAGATTTGTAGAAGGGGTATGCCATTCCATCCCTCGGACACTTTGGGCAAACACTCCAGAGGCATGCACACACCGTGCGGCGCGGTCCATCAACACGGGTCCAATCAGCACCCCATTCCTTCTTCCAATCATTCCGTCCAAGATGACCAATTTCATCAAAACTGATGTTTCTGGGCAGTGCCTTTGCCCTTTCAAAACTGAATCGTTTCGGTCGTGCATTTAACTACTTGTGCAGGTCCCGTGCAGTATAGCTGCCGGATATGTTGCATTCCTTCAAAGAACAAATGAACAAATGAACATATTTGTTCGCACCCAAACATTACTGCAATAATGCTGCCTTTCCCTCTCAGCGCAAAATGTGCTTTCCTCCCCACCGCGTTCTGGCCGTCCCATTGCCAACTGTTGAACCATACCGCTCTCTTCCTGGATCTCTGGCGTGCTTTTACTCACTTTGAAGCATTGCTCATCGGCTTCCTTGCTCATTTTCTGACAGATCTATCGTGTTGTGTCGCCATTTAGTCGCTACCTGTAGGCCATGTGCCCGCGCATCGAGAGAAGTAGCAACTCGACTAATGGAAGACATAACAGCAAATGCAGCTATCCTCTGCCAGCGGGTGAAAAAGCGATCATGCATATTTCACCCCCCAAAAGTGCTCTGGTGCCAGCTTGAAACATATGCACAAGAGGTGCCGTCGCGTCCTCGAACTGCGCCGCTTTTCGCTCAAAGTGTGGAAGCAGCTGTTTGCTCAGTGGTGCACCATGGCACGCTCCGGACCAAAATCTTATGAACGTGCGTGTTTTGATTTCAAGTCGTGGGGAAAGCTGTGGCAGGCCACAAGCATCGTTTCCCTGCCATCGGAACGATAGGTCTCTTGAAATAGCATCAAACCAGCAGCAGAGATGCATCTAATGCTGGTACTATTTGGTATATATCTTGGCAATATTGACTTTGGTAATGCCGGTGTGGTAATGCTGGTAACATTTTGTATAATTCGGCAATACTACCAAAAGTCAAGATACTGTCAGAGTTGCGGTAAACAGCTGGACGACAGATCTGCGTCTCGAGAACCACAGTACTGCATCGACCAGGAAGCACGGCATGCTCATGCTTCTCTTCTCATGGCCATACGCATGTGTTAATGACTCGTAATGATTCGTCGATACAATCCGCATATTATGTTAACAACTCGCAAGAATTTGTAGATATAATCCGCACAGTTTCAAGTACGCTTTCCCTCTTCGGCCATCGCTCCCATGTGTTGCTGACGGGTGACGAGCGGATAGCATCAACGGACGAGGGACAGAAAAACAGTTCAAGCGCACGTGCCAGTCATCGCCTGCAAACGTGAACATGGGAATGAAATGCGCTCATGGTGGTGCTTCACGGCCCATGCCGCCTGACACAGCCGCGCGAGTTTCAGCGGTGGAACACTATCAACCCATCACACCAATTGAGCAACTACAACAAAACTCCATGGCTGCCGCAGTCAACATCCCTGTAGCCATCGACACCACCAGATCAATCCCTTATTCGCCCCCTCGTGAGAAAGCCGCCTTCCATGTCAAAAACTCACAGGCAGCCAGAGGCGGTCACGTGACAAGCGCTTGCGCGCAGTTCAGACAAGTTGTTCGACAGTTTTGGGGTCGGGGTCATTTCGCCACCTGCCGGCTGGGGCGATCTTCCAGCACAAGCTGTGATTCATATTCGCCTCAAGGCCACTTTGCCCTCCCTCACAGACGCGAGGCTGTGTTGAGCACCGCATCCATCCAGTTCTCCAAAAACGGCTGCGTGCACGCGCCTCTCAATGCCAATTTTGAAGCAATGGCATCAGCCAGCAAGCTCTACCCATCCCGGGGAGGGCTGCGCGTGAGTCGCACCTAATCATGGTTGAAAACAGTCACCTTCTGGCATATCCACCGCCAGTACGTCTCACTCCAGATGCATTTGTAAACATCGTGTGCACCTCTGGGTTTTCGGGGTGCCGTCCTCTTTGGCGGAAACCTTTGGAGTTCACAAGGCAGGAGCACGGTGTCCACTGCGTGGATGATGCTGGTGCCTGCCTCTATGTCAGCTTCGATCACCTGCACGTGCAGAACTGACTTTTAGCAAGGGCAAGCTCTTCCACGGAGATAACATGTCCAGATGTGGCACACATTTCCCTAGTCCCTGAAGGTGACGCGGGTACAAGCTCCATCCACACTGCTTGACCTCGTCTTTCACCATATGGATGGGGCCACTGTCGGACCACTGTCAAGGAAGTGGACATTGGCCTCAAGAGCCTCAGTTGCAAATGCCAACAAGAAGCTCTCCAGCGACTGAAAGCTGTGTTTGTGGACACTGGCTCAGCCTAGTGTCTTGCCCAGTTTCGATGCCTGTAGTCAAAGAGCATTTGCACCAAGAGAGTTCAGGGCCCTGGCAGGAGGGCAGGGCATGTCAGCATGACACCAGGCTTTCACTGCTCAAGCCAAATCAAAAAAGTGCCTTGTCTCGACCTACCCGCGCTTCATTTCTATCGCCCACGACCACCACATCGCCATCAGCTGCAGCAATCGCGACGTCGCCAACTCCGCAACTGGAATTGCTTCCCAAGGCTGTGTTGAACATGTCTCCATCGTTGAAGTCAGCAGCCCTCATGGCACTTCGCAGAACATGGTACAAGAGAATCTCCCTAACTTGTTCTCTTGGCACCCGGTGAGGATCCACACCAAGGTTTGTGAAAGCCCCATTGGTTGGAGCAAACACTGTCAAATCGCCTTGGCTCAACTCTTGCCCGAGACCAGCAGTTTCAACAAAGTTGGCAAATGTTGTGAGCCCGCGGTCGTTGGCAGCTGTAATGACGGGTGGGATTTCTGGGTCCCTGAATGCAGGGCTCCCTGGACCAAGCAGAATAAAAATACAGGTGAGCACTCATCAGCAGATGGAGATGGCACACAATTCAATGTCAGAGTCCAGGCCTCATTGATGGCCAAGGGCTTGTTCCAAAATGCAAAATTTCCTGCCTGCCTGTCTGATACCTGTATCATGCAACAGGGCCAGATCTGACTCTGCGTGCTTCCCAAATCAACTTGGCACAACCCTCACAATTTTCTCAAACACCTGTGTCCTCACATCAACTACCAGAACGCATACCCCATGGTCTGTTCCATTCCATAGTGTGCCAGTCTGGCCATCCACAAGTGTCTCATCAGTACACACTATGGACAGGCAGTGCATGTCGTTCATAGACATTCTGGGGACAACATGGTGTCCAAAGCGCCTGTCTACTACCAGGTACAAGGGCAGTCCATTGTTGGAATATTGAAATCAGCACAGAACCCCACCTGTCCTTCTTGGCGGTGATGGAGGTGGTGGAGTGAGCGGTGGTGCTGATCTGTTTGTGATTGTTGGCTCAGTTGGCTCCCCAACAAGGCACGGCAAAAGCACAAAATCGACAACATGCACGACAGCCGTGCAAGTCTGGATATCAGCCTCTACGATGCTTGCCTGTGTCTGCCCACCCGCAATCACAATGGGATCTCCAGGCTGCACATCTACTGTGCCAACACCGCAAGAACTGCCAGACCCCAGCAACGTCTCTTTCTCCCCGGCATTGCTGCTCAGCCTCGCCGCAGTGTAAGTATCGGGAAGTATGTGGTACATCAAAATCTCCTCTAGCAGGGGTCTGTTGTCCACGATGTCATTGAGAGTCAGGCCCACAGAGTCAAAGGCGCGCACAAAAGCCTCATCCGTTGGGGCGAACATGGTGAGCGAAACACCATCCTCTGTAACAACATCCCTGAGGCCTGAGAGCTCAAGACCTGAGAGTGCAGTGTTGAGGCCAGCGTCCCTCGCAGCCTCAACCAGGGGTGTGCATTCTGTCAAAGGGGGCAGCACAGCACTCCCTTCAGGGCCACAAATCATTTTGTCGTCTTTGTGTTGCATGGTGCTGCAGTGGCAGCACGTGCAACACTGAGCAACATCACTCCACACCAGCAGCATTAGGCGTCCATTTCAATTTAGCAAGTCGTTCTGGAGTGTTGCAATGGGGGATTATTCAGTTTCTTCGCTGCTTGGTATCTTGGCAACTATAACCAACCAGCAACCCCACAACAAACAAAGCAGGTGTGTTCTGCATCAAGACTCAGCCCAGCAGCCTCCTCGTTGCACTAGAGAGCAACAACATCTTAGATACACAACAAAATGCACAAGCTAACTGCTCCTGTCTATGCTACAAGAGCACTGCACCAATGGGAAACTTGGACTTGGGGAAGCTCGGACTTATGGGGGAACATTATCTATTAGGGTCGATAATGCCAGTGTCCTTGCCTGGAATGACAATGCCATTCTGCTTTCATTACATGCTTTTTGAATTGACGAAGCGATGCACCTTGATCACAATAATGGCAATATTTGTAGGTTCCAAAAGTGTGTTCCAAGAACATCTTGTTCATCCCCACCGACATAGAACAGAAACGTTGTCCTATGATTACCTTCTGACGCTGGAGTGGGAGTAGGGTCCACTGCTATAGGAGATGGCACTGGTGAGGGCTGTCCCGATGAATCCAGCGGGCAGGGGAACAGCACAAAATCGATAATGTGCATGACACCTGAACAGGTGTCCACATCAAATTGTTCAACAGTTGCCATGGATTCTCCACCTATGAACACAGTTCCACCACCTTCCACCTCTAGGGTGCTGACGCCGCATGTGCTGCTGTTCTGCAAGATGGTCTCTACCTCACCGCCATCGCCAAAAGAAGCTCTGCTGAAGGGAATGGGTAGGATGTGATACAGCAGCACTTCCCTCAGGAGCTCCCTGTTTGCGGTCAATTCACTCATCGTGATGCCTACTGACTCGACTGCCTCAATGAAAGCGGCATCGGTGGGGGCCAAGACTGTCAGGCTCACATCACGATTTGAAACGAACTCCCTGAGCCCTGCTTCTTCCAGTGCCCCAATGAAGATATCGAGGCCGTTATCCTCAGCTGCTTCAAGAAAGGGCTTGCATTCTGACAACACAGCAATATGCCAGCAGTCAGGGTGCTGCAGTGTATTCGTCAGCAGTGAGATGCACAGGCAACGGCATGATCAACATACAATGTACAGGCCATGTACAATGCAATACATTGGAATTTAAAAAAAAACAGCCATGTACAAGTATTGCATATTGGCATCACTATATGCTTCTGCAGCACCAATGGCTTCTGTCGGCGGGCACTCAAGGCTGCTGCTGTTTCAATCTCCATGCTGGCACTCAGTGGTGCAATACAGCATTTTGGCAATGGCTCACTGTAAGAAGCACCATACAACTGGCAGGGCTTGCCTTTGCTTCCCTTTGTTGGCCTAGTCAGCCACCCCAGTGCATCTGTCTGTACACAGACACCTGAGAGACAAATGTTCATCCACAATGTGTGCTCTCTCATTATCTGTGGAACACTAAGCTTCCTGTCTGTGCTTCATGCCTGCGGTCGAATCACCGCTGCAAAATACTGTAACCTTGTCTATTGGAGCATGGTGGTTCATTCACACCCCACGTCCTTCGCATTGTCAGTGTCAAGGCTTGGTGCAAAATACTGCCTGGTGGTTGCCCGCATGTCTTGCACATCAGCCAGACCCAGAACTCGACTCAACTTGACTGTACCCAATGCCATTTCTCTATTTTGGAGTTTGGTGCATAAAATTTTCTGCTGTTTCAACTTGCTAACTGCAATGATCTGGCATCCAACTTGACCAAGGTGCAAGAAGTGATTACACTCGTATGTCAGTGGCCGCTAGAAGGCAGGCCAAGGCAAGTGGCAGCTACAGCACAATTCTCAACCCCAGTCCCTGTTACTCCAAGAAAAACCAGATTGGCAGTATCTCAATTTTCAACCACCCCTCCCACTCACAGCTTGGATATGCTCAAAGTCTCTCTTTAAGTGCTCATGGATTCAGCAACATTGCTAATCCATTTCAAACCATACACCACCCAGCAACACGACCACTACACTAATCACATTGGGTTGAAAAAGCAGCGTACCTTCCTCTGGTGATGGCACCTCTCGTGGGGGTGATGGTGTCGCCTGCGATCCTGGCAAAGGGCATGGGAACAGCACATCGTCGATGATGTGCACTATGCCAGAGCAGGTCTCCACGTCAAACACCTGAACCGTTGCCGACGACTCTGCGCCTTGAATCACCACGTCAACTCCAACATCTACATCCAATGTGCTGACATCGCAAGAGCTGCTGTTCCCCAAAAGGGTCTCCATGATGCCATCGCTAAGGGCGTCACCGTCAAGGCGATTTGGCAAGACATGATATGCCAAAATCTCTTTTACCAGCTCAGTATTCGCCATGATCTCCTGGATTGTCAGGCCCCGTTCTTCCGCAGCTGAAGCAAATGCCTCATTTGTGGGAGCAAAGATCGTGAGGTCAGCATTCCTGTCTGCCAAGGTACCCATAAAACCAACGAGGTCCACAGCTGCCAGAAAGGTGTCAAGCTCATTTTCAGCAGCAACTTCTTCAAGTGGGGTGCATTCTGTCCACACAGACAATGCTGGTGAGAACTGAGGCACTGAAGTGTGCCAGAGAGTAGCAGAATCGCAGTGTACTGCAAAATATTCAACCCTTCCACATATTAACGTAATGCTTGGACGTTTTTCGTGGAGCAGCATGAAAAGTACAAATAAAGCTCTCAAAACATGGATGTGGAGCACAAAGCGCAACAGTAAAATTTTCTGATGCAGAAGGATTGAATATGTTGTGGTATTCAAAGTGACCTGCTTCCAAATTCCAGTTGTCTTTAAGCTTTGCGGTGAAGCTATTTGCACAGGCAAGGTGCCAAACAAGCATGCAGCAGATGGGCGCAAAAACGCAGCATAAAATTCTGCACAGGGCAAAACAATTGGGTCTTGAAGGGCAGAATTCTGGCCTGGGTGCACCAGGAACTGTGCGCTTTCTGACCGAGGCTATACGCTTCTCTGTATAATGCAGCAGGATGCCTGTTGTCAGGGAGTGCTCAAGTGCCTGTCATCACCTCTACTGAGTGTCGAACAAAACACCAAACAACACTGGAAGCATTTTGAGTGACTTCTACGTTCACTATTCTCGCCAAATTGGGTTACAATCGCTTACTGAGAGCGGCCAGAACAGCAACGAAGCAGCGTACAAGAAATGGATACATGGGGGTGTTTCTATGATGTTTGGCAGCATGCGGAGTAACTGGCGCACAGTGCCTGACCACAAATTGCACCAGTGTCGCAGCACAGGTCTGCCCATACACATTTGCACTCATGACCTGCAAGTTTCTAATCTGTACATACAGGAGATCAAACTCCAACTGCCGCACACCGACAACAGACACAGACAACAGCCACACACAAATTCTGTTCCTTCTTGTGGCTGAGGTGCTCCACACTTCGCCCATGCAGTCAGTCAGGTTGAGTGTTGTGCATGCATTGGTGATCAGCAGCTTTGGGATGGAGGTTCAGGACCAGCTAGCGTTGATGTTCCATCAACCTGATTAGCATCAACATGATGCATACACAACCTGGTGCTTCCTCTGATTGGGATGCTGTGTTGCCTCAGATGCAACAAACAACAGAAAACATGTCAGAAGCGTACCCTCCACCACCGGTGGCGCCGAAGGAGCTGGTGGGCGTGGTGTTGGTGCCGGCGTTGGTGGTGATGGTGATGGTGATGGCGATGGCAGCGCTGGTGTTGGTGACACCGACAATGGACAGGGCAGCAGTACATTGTCGATGATGTGCACAACAGCTGAGCAAGTCCTCACATCCAGCTCCACCACTGTTGCACTTGTTTCACCGCCATTGATGACAACAGCGTCTCCAGCCTCCACGTCCACCGTGCCAACGTTGCATGAGCTGTTGTCTCCCAGGAGAGTTGCCGTCTGGATGCCATCCCCGAAAGCCTCTCTGTCGAAGCTCGATGGGAGGACATGATACAACAAGATTTCCTGTAGCACCTGGTTATTAGCCAGCAGGTCATCCAGAGTGAGACCCTGGGATTCAAGGGCCCTTGTGAATGCTTCATCTGTTGGTGCAAATATGGTGAGGCTGCCTTCAGGATCTGAGACAAAGCTCAGAAGGTCAGCGGTTTGCAGTGCTGCAACAAAAGTGTTGAGGCCTTTGTCTTCGGCAGCGTCACCAAATGGCGTGCAGGTCGCGTCTGGACAACAGCAAAGGATGGTCAGGAGAGAAGCGCCCAGGGATGCACCAGCCATCAGTGTGCCTTCAAGCAACACCACCAACATACCTTGCAGACTAACACCAGCAGTGCCAGCTCAAAGGCCCGCAGCACTAGGGTAAGATGCTAGGATAACCTGCACCAACCTCTGTTGACTGAAACTTGCATGCCCAAAGGGCAGAGCACGGAATACATCTTAACAGATTCCAAGACCTTTGTTTCGCGCCAAGCCCATGCCCCCCCTATCCAATGTTTAAAACACAACAGGGCTGGGACGAGAACATCTGCAGATACATTAGTGGATCTGCAGTACAAAATGTGCAGCCCCAACACTTAATACAGCCACTGTACATTAATGGAGGATGCAAAGATGGAGGAAGCCACAAGTACTGTTCACCCCTTCTTGCAAGAAAGACCAATTGAAGAAGTTTAGTGACAAAGTAATACGAATGTCCTGTTTGAACCACCCAAACACCAGCTAAATGAACACTATATTCTGGTGATTTTGCTGTGCAGAGTTACCACAAGAGGACGATGCAGTTGAGCAACGACAGCACAACAACGATCGTGTGCACATACAGTGCAATCCGACACATGCGCCCCCTAATTGGCAGTCTTGCGCCCAAACTCCAGGTTGCACAACAGCAATTAGGAATAAGAAAGCGGACAGAAGAAAATACAAATGCACAAAACGCTGGTGGTAACGGCCACACCTGCGGCACAAACTCACCAGTAGGCGCCGCTGGTGCTGGAGTTGGTGGCGCTGGCGTTGGTGGTGCTGCCGTTGCTGGCGTCTCTTCCACATCCTCAGGAGTTTCTGGTGTCTCCGGTGCAGATTCATCCGTTCCCGGCAGCGGACACGGCACCAACACAAAGTCGATCACATGCAGCACGCCAGTGCACGTCTGCAAGTCCACAGTCTCCAAACCAGCGTCTGTCTGACCGCCCTTTAAGGTCACTGTGCCATCACCAACCTCCACATCGATCTGGTTCACCTCGCATGTGCTCTCCTCACCCAGGAGTGTCATCTCACTCCCTCCTGTGCCAAACTCCGCCAAGGTTTTTGACACTGGCAAGACGTGGTACAACAAAATCTCGGTCAGCAGCTGGAAGTTGCTCTCCAAGTCCTCTAAGGTGAGGCCAAAAGAATCAAGCGTTGACTGGAAGGCTGCGTCACTGGGCGCAAAGACGGTGACATTAACTCCTTCTTCCATCAGTACGTCTTGCAGCCCGGCGACCTCCAGCAAAGTCACGAATGTGGTGAGGTTAGCCTCTTCTGCTGCCACAAGCAGGGGAGTGCAGCCATCCTGGGCATTAACACCTGGAATTGCACGAAAGCGATCAATTCGATGCCTGCAATTGACAACAGCAGTGCCAGATCTTCAAATGGTCATTGAGTGCCTGTGCAAGAAAACAGTGGTTCACAGTGTGGACTGCACAACTTGCCTCTACTCAGACTGTGTGCCACAGTCCACTCTGTCACCTGCAGATGCCTTTGCTGTTCTCTGGTTTCAAGCCACAAAGGCAGGGGGAAAACACACACATCGACCATGCCAACAATTGGTTGTGACACGCTTTGCAACTATCCAGAAACTTGCAGCACAGGGCTGCAGAAACGCAGCCAGAAACAGCGGGAATGTCATGGGCACATCTCTGCACACAACCCCAGAACAGCACGTTGTCAAACAATGCTGAGCACAGACACCACTTTGCAGGTGGTCCATATGGGCGCCAAAGGATCCTCTTTTGGCACGTGATATGTGATGCTTGACAAAACATGCCTGCAAGTGTTTCAGTCTGGCCACTGCATTCTTGGACTGAAGCCGTGTGTAGCTCCTGGACTCCGGTGGTGTGCATTGTACACTTGCATCAAGACAGTGTGTTGCAAGAAACTTTAGGAAGTGTTGCGTAGAGATGACGACATCTCAAGCCTGCCTTCCCCAAAGTGTTGAGCAATGGCCGCCAACAACGGTTCTTTAAACAAACAAAGGGACAAATTCGACTCTCTTTGATACCTCCTCTGCCGGGCCATGGGAATGCTGAACTTCTCATTTCCGAGACTGGGCATTCTTTTGGATTCGAGCACCTTTGGGGGCTTTACATCGCCTTGCGCTCTCTTGCTGGGTGGCACAAAGCCCACATATATTGTGATAGGATGGGCATATGACACCCAGACACAGACATGTGGTGTAATATTTTGGAACACAAAAACGTCCACCAACTAATTATCCACAACTCAGCAAGACAGGGGCAGAATTAAAAAGGCAGTCATCGCTCCAGAGCGACGGCGCTCAGCGCACAATTGTGAAGCTGCATTACTGTAATTGCGAAGCTGCATTACTCCAATTGCGAAGTTCGCATGATCACATTCGCCAAATTTATCGGGGTGCGAATGTAACCACCCAAGGCGCCGAACAAGATTTGGCCCAGGCCGCGGATGGCCGCCAGGGCTGCACCCTGACGCGTCCAGACCGCGCCGCAGAGAATCGAGGGATCTTCGCACCCGCGCACACGGGGGCGCCGTGGGCGGCCCAAGCCGGGGCAGCGAGCGTCGCAAGGCGGCCCCAGTACAACGAACTCCGGGGGTGGAAAAGTATCTGCAGCGGGACGACCGGAACTGCAACTGAGCGGGAACCCTGTGCGCCACGCTGGGAAGGGTTGGCGAACGTATCTCTGCACACTCCTCGATGCATCGCTGTGCCTGCGCGCGTGGGAGGCGTCGCAGGAGGGACTGGGCGGACCAGCGGGGTGGTTGAGTCTGGCCATTGACCGCGGTCTTGCGATCGATCGCACGTGGCATATATGCATGCTCATTCGAGGCAGGAGATGAAAATTGACAGCGGGTTCGCCTCGAGACGGCGGCTAGGATAGGCGCAGCGCAGTGAGCCGGCGCCCTTGGCAATGGACTTCGGACGCGGCTTCTTTGTGCAAACGGCGCCACGGCGACATCGACCCAGGGCTGCCGAATCGCACCTTCGGGCCCGGACAGCAGCACCGGGAGGCCCTCGAAGGCCTGGACGACAATGGACGGGACGAGGGGGACAAAAGGGGTTATGGTTTGTGAGTGCACGAACAATTTTCTCCGAAACACGCGTGAGTATTGATCACCGCGCCGCTCCGCAATTGGGCATCGGCGGCCTGTTTTTCTTTTCCGGAGCCCAACGTCGCGCACAGAAAAAAATTTGTGGCCCCGCAAGCGCCGAGAGGCTCACGGGCGCGCACGATACCCCCGCCGTGGCAGCCGTTCCTGCGATCGCCGCCAGCGCAAACGCGCTGGGCAGCTGCCGGGCTCGAGCAACATGAGCCGCTTGACATCCCCCGTCGCTGGGCCCAAGGGCAACCCACCCGCCCCTTCGCTTCCGCTCCGCGCAACGAATCAAGGCCCCGAGACCCTTGGCGCCCGGCCGCACTGTGTATACCCTCGCCGGCCCGTCGAAGCCAGACAGTAACAAATTGGCGTGCCCGGATTTTCTTTCAGCCAGTCCCGTGCTCAGGCACGCGGTGGGCAGGCGGTGGCTGGCAGGCGCATACTCACCTAACAGGCACAGCCCCAGGAGGAGCGCCAGGAGAGGCCTCCGGCCCATCTCGCTATCGTCCTGGCCTCCGCGGCGCGGCGGCCTCAGCGCACGGCTTGTCTGGACTGTCCCTCCCCCCAGGCCCGGCTCTCCCAGATAATTGCCAGATTGGAGGTTGAACGAGTTCTTGAGCAGCTGCAGAATGGCACTGTTGCCTTTCAACAGTCACTTTTTTTTTTGTGCGACAGTGAAATTGTTCTTTTTTGCGACAGTGGCGATAATTGATGCGCGAGATGTTGGCATCAGATTTGCCCGTTTTGCCATCTGGTCCCTTCTCCGAACAGATGCGCCTTCAGCGCCGTTGTGAGAGAAGGCCCCGTGGACCGCGCTGGGTTGGCGTGCCGAATTGGCTGGGGTTGCAGTCCCCCGTTTCCTCCCAAGTTGTGTTTTTGCAGTGCTAGCCCATTGAAATGCACGCAATTGGACAAGCGGGGAGCCGGCGCCGCCAACTGGGACTGGGAGGTGTTGCTCGTGACGCTGGACGGGGAGACCAAGGCGCTGGTTGCCGGCGCGCCATTGCCGTCTGTTCGGGTCGCCAATTAATGGGGCTGATCAGAAAGTTGGTAAATTCATGATGTCATTCAGCTGGCGACCCATGAGGTCCAGATACGTTGCAGAGGGGACGTCGAAAGCCTCAGCACCTTCACAGTACTGGTGATTATCCAGTAGGTTGGCGCTCAATGAGGCAGAACCCCCAAAACATCAACCGGGGGTGCTCTAGAATTTTCTCGCAATCCGAGCCCAAGGCACTCAGAATGCAAAGAGATGACTTGAGTGACAAAGAGAGACCATGGCAGCCTCACGATATGCCTAAAGAACCCAAAGCAATGCAGTTGTGATGCCGGACATAGTGATACGGTTGCTTTTGTAGATGAGTTAGATGTATTTGATTACCCTAAATGGGTCTGAGTTGGGTAAACTGGCCCTGGGGTGGTTACAAAGGACATGGGACAATGAACGGAGCAATTAAAGACAATCTTGTATAATGTACAAATGTAGTAACCGCCCAGGGATTCGGACTCCCCGTTTCATCCGACCTGTGCGCCTGCGGGAGCAACGAAGCTCCCTGCATCATTGGTTTCGGAGCGCGGAGCGTTCGAGCGGCGAGAACACACCGGCCGACGGCCGGAATGGCGAGTGGGGATCCTCGCTAGGAGACTGGGAATCCGGGGGACCAATCGGCCGGGCAATTGGTGCCCTATCGAGGCGGGCCGACCCCCATGGAGCTGAATGGAAATGGTGGAGGAGTGACGGCTTTGCAGCGCGGCGAGGAAGACAATCGACCGGAGGCATAGCCTATTGCCGCTTAATGGGGGTCAGGTCGCAGTTTAGCGCGAGAGCGACTCTTTTATGGTCGCGGGAACGTATACCTGGCCGGGTACATAACGCCGCCGCTGCATGGGCTTAGTCGCTCGGCAAGAAACCGAGTCGGCGGCGCGACATCGGTCACAAGAAGAATGGCAAAGAAGGTCATGAGTCAGCTTCGCGTGAAGGTGTGTGCACGGGTAACGGTCGCTGCCAGAAGGGCCATTTCGGTGATCGGCGCCGGGCTGGAAGGTGTGAGGCAAAGAGCTGAAATGCAAGCGAATGTGATACGGTTGCTTTTGTAGATGAATTAGATGTATTTGATTACCCTAAATGGGTCTGAGTTGGGTAAACTGGCCCTGGGGTGGTTACAAAGGACATGGGACAATGAACGGAGCAATTAAAGACAATCTTATATAATGTACAAATGTAGTAACCGCCCGGGGATTCCGACTCCCCGTTTCATCCGACCTGTGCGCCCGCGGGAGCAACGAAGCTCCCTGCATCATTGGTTTCGGAGCGCGGAGCGTTCGAGCGGCGAGAACACACCGGCCGACGGCTGGAATGGCGAGTGGGGATCCTCGCCAGGAGACTGGGAATCCGGGGGACCAATCGGCCGGGCAATTGGTGCCCTATCGAGGCGGGCCGACCCCCATGGAGCTGAATGGAAACGGTGGAGGAGTGACGGCTTTGCAGCGTGGCGAGGAAGACAATCGACCGGAGCAGCTATTGCTGCGCCACGTGGGGGCTGTGGCCGCAGCTGCTGCAAGGAGAGCGACCCTTTTTGCGGTCGCGGAATGGAGCAATTCGGCCGGGCAGCAGCAGAATGCCGCTCTCCGCGGCATGGGCGAGTCGCTCGGGCAGCAGCTCGAGCTGGCGGCGAATCAATCGGCCGCGCAGCAGCTGCAGCAAGGCCACGAGCTGCGCGCCTTGCAGGAAGGTGTGCATGGTAGAATGGCCGCGCAGGAAGGGGCCATTTCGGTGATCGGCGCCGGGCTGGAAGGTGTGAGGCAAAGAGCTGAAATGCAAGCGAATGAGCTCGGGAGATTGCAAGCTGCTGTTCGAGGAGATTGGCTTTGAGCGGAAGAGTGGATCGGCACGGAGATGGACCGTAGAATGGAGCATATGGGGAAGAGGCTCGCGGAAACGGAGAAGCATTTTACGGCAACCAACCAGAAGTTGGCGGATGAGGTGCAGCTGGCGGGCGCGATCGACGGCGGACGGTTCGCAAGGACTCAGGAGGATGTTTCAGAGGTACGCGAACGGCTGGTGGTATTGGAATCGGAGAAAGGAGGCCAAGATGCGCGGTTGGAGGCGCTGGCCAATGCTATGGGAAAGGCCTACGAGGAGACTTCGATTGCGAACGAAAGCTTGCGCCAAGCGGCGCGAGTGTTGGGCGACCTCGGCGCCGCCGTTCAAGCGCAGCAAAACGCCCAAGAGACGGTTTCCGAACGAGTGGAAAGCATGGCTGCGAACCATGCTCGAGAAACAGCCTCCATGGCTGGCGAGCTCGGCGGCATCAAGCGCGCCATCGAGGCGCTAGACCACAGGATGTCCGAGGCAACGTCCAGCCTCGTCGTTCGGCCGGCTATGCCGCCCTCGACCGTTCGGAGTCGGTCGCCGTTGCCGGTGGCCTCGGGCACGGAGGATGTAGGTGCCGCGGAGGGAGATGCCGCCCCCGTGGGGCCTGTTCGCGAAAAGGTTACGCTTTACGAGGGGTTACGCACCCCTGGCGTAACGGGGAGCTGCGAGACGGCACAAGGTGTGAGTTTTGGAGTTCCTTCGCTGCCCGTCGGTGCTGTGTCGTGGAGTGAGAATCCTGTGAACTGGAAGGTGAATCAGAATGTGGACTGGGATGCATTTCGGAACAAGCAAATTCCCAGTAGCGTGTACTTAGGGACAATGGTGCAAACTGTCCCAAGTACTATGGTGCAAACCACTACGGCACCGCCGGAGAACTTGGAAATTGCGAGTGGAATTGCAGCACCATTGTTGCCTCCTGGTATCAGTCAGACAGCAGGCACTTCAGTACAGCCTGGTCAGTCTTCCCGTGGTCAATCAGCTGGCCCGAGTGGAGTACCGTCACGAGTGAGTGGAGCTGGAGCATTTGGAGCTGGATTCCCTACACAGTCGGTTCGCCAACCTCCTTTCTGGGGGGTAGGCGTGCCAGAGGACCCCTACAGCGGGCTGGGATCATATGGATCCCTGGGTGGTGGAGCTGGAGGATCAGGTGGTCACGAACCACCAAGGAGACCACCCAGAAGGTCACCCTCAGGAGGCCCGCCTGGTGGCCCACCTGGAGATGGCGATGATGACAGAGACGATGATTCTATGGGCGAGAGAGAGTCATCACATAGAGGTGGGTTGCCGGATGTTGGACACAGAGCTGCCGCTATCCCTGTCGACACTGGATTCGGGAGATTGAGGATTCCGATGCCAGAGAGATTTTCTGGCCACCATCAGGATGTGAGCTGCACAGAATGGGTGTTGGCCATGTGCAGATGGCTGCGTGGTAATGCAGTTGACGAGTCACGCTGGTTGTCAGTGATGTCAGCAAACTTGTCTGGAGCTGCCATATCGTGGATGAACCTGGTAGAGTTGCAGGTCTATCAGGGGACACGAGCGCCTTTTGTTGGTTGGCGAGAGTTTACTGAGGCGCTGCGTGGCACTTTTGAGTCAGCCACATTGGGAGAGCAGGCTAGGCGCAGACTCCACACTCTGCGTCAATACAAGTCTGTAGAGGCGTACGTCAGGGAGTTCCAGAAATGGAGCTTCAGATTACCAGACATGTCCAGAGCTGAGCGTTACTACCAGTTCATCGAGGGCCTCAAGGAGCCCATGAGATCGACAGTGGCTTCTTGGGTGCCAGAGGACCCTGATCAGGCGATCTCGACAGCTCTGCGTCTTTCTAGCCTTCAGCGTGGGGGCTGGGAGCAGTCTCAGGGGCAGAGCCAGGGCAGAGGTCAGGGCCGACAGTCTGGTGGACGTGGACGAGGTAGAGGACGTGGCCAGCAGCAGCAGCAGCATCAGGTTCAGGCAGTCAGTCAGTCTCAGCAGCAGCAGCAGCATCAGTCTCAGTCTCAGTCAGATTCAGTTGCAGCAGTTCAGCAGGGTGGCAGAGGCAGAGGCAGGGGTCGTGGACAGTAGGGTAGTGATGGTGGCCGTGGTGATGGCGGTCGTGGGCGTGGTGTGTGTCGGCTCTGCAAGAGTCCGGGGCACTATGTCAGTGTTTGCCCGCGGCTGGAGGAGGCTGCTAAGCGGTTAAACTAGCCGCGGGGCAGCATGCACCGCCCACGCTACCCCGGAGAGAGCAGGGTGATCCGGCCAGGAGAGCAAGTCGCCGGACGCTGGAGATTTCTGGGCGGAAGTTTGTGAAGGTGAGCCATCCTCGGTGGAATTCTGTGTTGGTGGGGCCATGTGTTGTTGTTGTGGCCTCAGAGGAGTCTCATCTGTCTGGGCGCACTGGCTCAACTGCAGTAGATGGTCAGAGTGTTGTTTCTAGTGGTGACCATGATGTAAATGCCGGAAAGAAAAATGATGTGAGCACTGACTTTTTCCCCGCAGTCAGTGATAGCTGTGTGGTTGGGTCACAGCTAAGGTTGATAGTATTGAGCAACCTGTTCTTACTGGCAGCCAGAATTTCTGTGATGAGAGGCTGACCAGTTCTGATGCACCCAAAGCTGTTGGTGGTGACGTAGAGGGAGAAATGGTGGGATTGCGCACCCCACTTGTCTGTCCTCTAGCCAGTGTTGGGTTCATGGGATATGAACTTTTAGGCAGTATAAACCGGCATGCAGTTGTGGCGTATGTTGATAGTGGGAGCACTGCGAATTATATTTCTGAGGTAGTTGCTTGAAGGATTGGTCTCTCACCAGATGGGAAATCGGTGAAACTGCAGATGGCTGACACGACCACGCGTGAGACATTGGGTCATGTGTTTGGGGTGAAATTTCGCTGCGGTCAGTTCATGAGTACTTTTGATGCAGATATCTTCCCAGGATTGGCTCATGATATACTCCTTGGTTTGCCTTGGTTGATTAAGGAGAACCCCTATATTGATTTCCGGTCAGGCAGAATTCAGGTCTTACAGGGACAGGATTATGTGGCACTACCAACGGCCAGTTGTCCAAACCAGCAGAAGACATCATCAGAGGACAACCCATTCAGTGGCCAGAGGAATATGCTGATGGTGGTGATCAAGCCAGTCGATGATGACAGCATCCCTGTAGAGACGATCCCAAAAGATCAGGAGGGATCAGATGTGAACAAGTTGAAGCGTCCTGAACTACCGGAGCAGATCATTGCAGCACTTGACGAGTACAGTGAGGTCTTTGCTAAGGATCTACCAGCAGGTGTTCCGCCAGTGCAGAAAGGCCACCAGTTTCATATCGAGTTAGAAGACGGAGCTCAGCTAGTTAGCCGCCCACTCTACAAGCTCAGTCCTTTGGAGCTGGAGGAGGTGAAGCGTCAACTGGACTACTTGTTGAAGCAAGGATATGCACGTCCATTAGAGTCACCTTGGGGAGCACCCATCATCTTTGCCCCCAAGAAAGATGGAGGATTGAGGATGTGCCTGGACTACAGGTGGCTCAACAAAGTCACCAAGAAGAACAAGTACCCATTGCCGCTTCCAGAGGAGCTCATGGACAGGCTGGCTGGAGCAAAGGTATTTTCAAAACTGGACCTGCGTAGTGGATACTGGCAGATGCCTATCAGGGAACAGGATGTGGAGAAGACTGCCTTTAAATTTCGATATGGGCAGTTTGAATTTCTTGTTTGTCCATTCGGAGTGACCAACGCACCTCCACAATTTCAGGCGATGGTCAATGATATTTTCTGTGATATGATGGACAAATTTCTGATCGTATTCCTTGATGATCTTGTAATTTACTCGCGGACTATGGAAGAACATCAGCAGCACTTGAGAATGGTTTTGGCCCGTCTGAAGGAGCACAAGCTATTTGCCAAAGCGAGTAAAACACATATCGCTGTGAACAGTACTGATTTCGTTGGTCACTGGATTTCTGGGGATGGTGTTTCACCTATGCCAGTCAAGATTCGTGCCATTCAGCAGTGGAAGAAGTTGGAGACTGTTACAGATGTGCGCAGCTTCTTGGGTATGGTCAGCTTCTATCGACGCTACATACGCCGATTTGCAGAGATAGCTGGACCATTGCACGACTTGACCAGGAAGAACATTGTTTGGCATTGGGGACCCAGACAGGAGCAGGCATTTGAAGATTTGAAGAGAGCATTGACTACTGCTCCAGTTTTGATTCTTCCTGATCCCAGTCTTCCTTACTTGGTGGTGACCGACGGGAGTGATGTGGCGATTGGAGCTGTGATTATGCAGGACCAGGGCAAAGGCAACCAGCCTATAGCCTTTCTTTCATGCAGATTGCGTCCTGCAGAGACCAGGTACTCTCCATACGACAAAGAGATGTTGGGGATTTCATACGCCCTCAGACAATGGAGACACTATCTGGAAGGATGTGTTGGAGGTGTTACTGTGATGACAGATCAGCAGCCAGCTACTACCTTCATGGAGCAGAAGACTATGTCTCGCACTCAGGCGCGCTGGCTGAAGAGTGGATACTTCGAGAGCATCATGCCAGTGATGAAGTATATACCAGGCAAGGCCAATGTTGTGGCAGATGCACTCTCCCGCAGTTTCACAGTTCAAACTCATCCTGATTCAGTTGCCAGAGTTCAGTCTGTAGTAGTACCTTGTGTTGAAGATTCAGAACGAGAGGCATGGTTGCATTCACTGAACACAGATGCAGGTACTCGTGATGTGTTGGTGAAGCTCAACATGGGACAGGTTGTGAGGGGTTACTCAGTAGATCAACATGGGATTTTATACTACCAGGCAGCAGGGAACGAGCGCAGGATTGTGGTTCCCACCAGTCAGCAGCAGCATATTCTTGAGGAGCACCATGATGTACCGACAGCTGGACACTTGGGTGTTGAGAGGACTATGGAGATGTTGCAGCAAGTTTACTGGTGGAAGGGGATTCGTCAGTCAGTGAGGGACTACATCAGAACCTGCCCGAAGTGCCAGATGTTCAAGTCAGAGAATCAAGCACCAAAGGGACTTCGGCAGGCGATTCCAATTCCAACAGCTAAGTGGGAACAGATTACCACTGATCTTGTGACGGATTTACCTGAATCACATGGACATACAGCTATTGCAGTATTTGTGGATAGACTCACCAAGTTTGTCATCTTTGTTCCTTGCCGGAAAGAGTTGAATGCAGTGGGGTACGCGAGGCTGTTTTTCAACAATGTCTTCAAGATTTCTGGTCTACCTCGTGCTATCATCAGTGATAGAGACCCCAGATTTTTGAGTAAGTTCTGGCAGGAGCTTTTCAGACTTCTTGGCACCAAATTGCGCATGTCCACCGCATACCATCCGGAGACAGATGGTCAGTCCGAGGTCTCCATACGCACGTTGGAGAATTTCTTGAGGCCATACGTTGAAGAGCATCCAGAGGAGTGGAGCACATACCTTCCTTTGGCAGAATTTGCAGTGAGGAATGCTATCAATGTAGCGACCGGATACAGCCCGTTTTATTTGATGTATGGGCAGCATGTACAGGCTCCAGTGGGACTCATGGCTGAGAAGACAGTTGACACCAGGGTAGAGTCAGTGGATGTTATAGTCAGCAGGATGCAGAAGGTGGTGTCCAGTGCTGTGAAGCATTATGAGCGGGCACAGGAGAGGATGGTTACAACTGCCAACAAGCGTCGTCGTGATGTGCAGTTTCAGCCTGGAGATGAAGTTGTGGTGAGAACAACATTTTTGCCCTCCACAGCTTTCAAACATATTCCAGTGAAGATCAGGCGTCGCTACATTGGACCTTTTCAGGTGGTGAAGGCAGTTTCCCCAGTTGCATACACTCTCCAGCTACCATCCAACTGGCGCATTCATCTGACCTTCCACATCGAGAAGCTAAAGAAGTATGAGCATAGTGAGGCGTTTCAGCACACCGTCAGTTCGCCTCCGGAGTCACTAGAGGTCGAGGGCGAGCAAGAGTTTGAGGTTGAGGCGATCATCAGACATCGTGGCAGCACTTCCAAAAGACAGTACTTGGTAGCCTGGAAAGGCTATGAGCTTCATGAAGCAACCTGGGAGCCAGAGGCCAACCTCACGCATTGTTCGGACCTCGTTGCAGAATACCTCCTCAGGCTACAACGACAAGAGGCAATCAAGAAGACCAGACAGAGTCGCCGAAGGAAGTGATGGACTGCGTGGACATATGGATAGCAGGGGTTCATTATGAGTTGGATCGTGGTATGGGACACGGTTAGTCTGACTTATTGTGGATTTTTGTTGGGTACGCCGTATCTTCTTTCTTGCTGGTTTTCTGGGTCGTTGGTCTCGTGGCCGAGGACGGCCACACTTGGTGGGGGGGGGAGAATTGATACGGTTGCTTTTGTAGATGAATTAGATGTATTTGATTACCCTAAATAGGTCTGAGTTGGGTAAACTGGCCCTGGGGTGGTTACAAAGGACATGGGACAATGAACGGAGCAATTAAAGACAATCTTGTATAATGTACAAATGTAGTAACCGCCCGGGGATTCCGACTCCCCGTTTCATCCGACCTGTGCGCCCGCGGGAGCAACGAAGCTCCCTGCATCACTTTGAGATTCCGGTAGTGTTCTGTTGGTCGACGGCGGTTTCTGTTGGAGGCAATTTTTGCCAAGCGGATTTTTTCCCTTTGTCCAGTAGCCTTTGCCTCTAGATACAGGCCACAACAGTGACATAATGAGGTGCAATATGAATACATGTATAAACAACGTATGTCTACTTATTTGCAGTCCATGCCATTATAAATGCTGCCTCGGCCGGTACTCCTTGCTAGACCGGGGACGCAACCCGCTGTTCTCTCCTGGCCATCCCTTGCACATGCTAGACTATGTACATAAACACACCTTGGGCCCAAAGGCAATCCCCCACTGCATTTTCCCGACCAACCCACGGCTGGTACTCCTTGCCAGACAGGGGATGCAACCCATTGTTCTTTCCCGGCCATCCCTTGCAAATGCTAGACTACGTATATAAACACACCCTGGGCTACACAGCAATCCCCCGCTACATTTTTCCGGCCAACCCATGGCTGGTACTCGTTGCGGTAATGAATAGCTAGTAACCCTTTGCCAAATGCACATGTTCACTCACGGCAACTATAATAAAATTCGTCATGGTTCGTCATCTGATGCCTTGGACTTTGATGTGGTCCTCGATGATGTCTTTGACTTCCTGCGCTCAGTTGGACACCTCCGTATCCTGGTGCATGCTACCATGCTCTTTCTATGCTTCTTTTTCCTTGTGCGGCGGTCTTCCCACCCTTGGCGCTGCATGTACCATCCCACCAATGACCCCCTGCACACACACAAAAAAAGCATACCTTCATTCCTATTCTAGACTTTGCCAATGGGTTCAACAGGAACGAAGATGAATATATAAATATGCAAGTGGACAACTAGGGATGCGCCACCTCACCTATCAACATTAGCAGGGGTCATGACCATCCTTTTCGAGGCGACCACTAAGCCGGATTTTGAAAAACTCCATTCTGATGATGCGGAGGATGCCTGCACATGAAAAAGCATGGCGTCAACCCCAATACAACGTCCCCAAACTGAACTGGGCCAATGTGTCTAGCAACAATGAAGATGGACAAACAAATATGCAAGCAGATAGTCAGGGACGCGCCAGCTCACCTGCGTGGCCAGCACCCTCCGCGCCAATTTTGCAATCAGAGGAAACCTCAACTCGTTGCTGCGCCACCAGTCTTCTACCGACCAGAGTTCCTGTAGACCTTTTGGTTGCCAAGTGTACTCAAACCACTCTGCGGCGGTTATCTCGATGTTGTCGGGGAACGTCGGCAGATTGGGATTATGCTTATTGGATAAAGTTCTTTTTGTTGGGCACAACTCCCCCCTGTCCCTTGGGTCAGTGGCCTCATCCAACCAACTCACATGCTTGGGACTGACATCGGGCGCCTCGTCACGATCAGAAAGTGGAGCCACGTTGTCCAGAATTGCAGTGGGGCCATTCACATGGGCGTCCAACTGCAAATCCAACACATGCATGCATTTGGACATGAAAACAAGATAATTTCTATACTGGCCTTAAGGCCAGTACCCTGAATTGCCTGAACTGCAAATCAACAAAATACTTGCATTTCGACATGCAACCAAGCAAACTTCTGTCCCGGCCTGGTGGCCGGTACCCCGAAGTGCCATTTGTACACCATCACGTTTTTATCATCACAATAGGCATACTCCATTACTACAAACATGCTGCATTACGTGTGCCACTCACCAGTTTGGAAACTTCTAACATGAGCATGTTAATGAAACTCTTGAACGATGGGTAGTCCTTTGTGACCGTAGGCTAGTCACTTTTATTATCCCACATTCTTCGCATCCACTGTAGATAGCACCTCCTACCATCCATTGCTATAGCAAGACCCCATGAGTACACGAGCATGGGATCGTCAATTATGCTCAGCAATTTCTTTTTGAAAGCCATCACAAACACGTAGCCCGCATCACTGCCCGCCGTACTATCATCTACTATACCCACCTTGTCATATATTAACTTCAACAGAAAGTATAACGTATCTGAAATAGTCACATATTGATCACCTTCAAGGCGCTCGGAGACTTCCCTGATGGGTTCCAAAACGCCCCGCAACTGCCGCAACCCCGTCCACACATGGCGCTCAAATATATAGCTGGCGTCCTTCTCTTCCTCCTCTCCCTCTTGTCCTCCTTGCTTCCCCTTAGCTTTTTTTTCTTCTCTTTCTCTGTAGCGATCTCCACTTTCTTGGAGGTCATATATTTGCGAATCGATTGCTCAAGCAGCAACACATATCGGATAAGGAAATACACCGAATTCCAGTGTGTCAGGCACCATCCGCTCACACGCAACACCTGTCTTGGGAGTGGGGTCCCACCCATTGACCATTCCAATTCATCGGAGAGGTACCCTGGGTTATCCTCGTTGTTCATGGCATCGTTCCCCAATTCCTTATTAGAGCACAAAACACTTACAACATTGGGGTCGGACGCACCACGATCACCAAAATTCTGCTAACACCCTTACAGGAAAAATGGGTATAAGGCTTTCAAAAAGCAGTATAGGCATAGCAAACATTCCTCACAATATTACATGTGCATCCAAAATGCTGATGTACTAGAGGTTTTGAGATGTGATATAAACATAGCAAACAAAGAAGTGGCATAGTAAAAAGTGTATTTATGGGAGATAGGCATACGATGATAAAAATACCTTATACCCATTTTTCCTGTAGCAGTGTTTGCTGCAAAAACACACGTTGCAGCCTCTCCAATTCTGTCTGGACCAATGGGGACCTCCGCACATACACAGAGAATGCCTGTACTGGAGCAGTTATAGACTCCACCTCCGCCAACGTATATTGGACAGCCGTGTTCAATACATGGCACACACATGGGTGCCAATCGAATAGAGCTTCGTCTTGGGCCCTGTTAATCATGGCCCTATCCCTGTCGGTCGTGATGGCGGGGTGCTCGTGATCAAGTTCGTTACGGAATGCTGCAAGGAGGTTTCTTCTCATCTCATCGTCTTGTGTCTTGTGCACAGCCACCACCTTTGGTGGTAGGTCAAAATCTAGTCAGGTGCGGAGAAGCTTGTCGCGAATGGACGCATGGTCGTGGCACCCAGGAAAGCCGGATGTGCCTTGACAAAGTGCCGCCCAACATGCCATTGAGCTATTTTCCATTTTTCAATTGACTCATTT
>CAJHUC010001683.1:0-16580 GCA_905146915.1 Ostreobium quekettii
CATTCAATTGCACAATGTAGCAGAAAATTGATTAGCAATTTATTTGTGTTGCAAATGTTCATAGTATGATTTTCACAGAACACTGTGCCAATCGCTGCCAGGGTGCAGGAAGAAATGCCGATGATGTCATCTTATTCTCTTACTCCATTCGCGCATGATGATAGCTTGCATTAGTGTGCATACTTGGAAGCAGAATCTCTATTTGTAATGTTTGCGAATGGGAAAGACTACAGAGTCGTTGTGCCTCGCACCGATGGAAGGCTTGTCACCACCGGCAGATCGTTGTATTGTATTGTCCCCACGATCGTAGCACAGCGCAGAGTACGCCATTGCTGCCACGGTGATGGAACATCACTCCTGGGAGGGGTGTGGTTGCTGAAGCTTGTTTTAGATATTCAGTTTAGATTTGGACAAGTTTTGATGGAATCTATTGTTGCAGGCAGCACTGGTGCTAATGCAGACTCGTCGCGATCACATGCGATCATGCAGTTTGCGCTTAAGCAATGCATCGATGAGAACAAGGACAAGCTCATTGGGAAGATGTCATTCATCGACTTGGCAGGCAGCGAGAGGGGTGCAGATACATTCGACAACAATAGGTGGGTGGGGGGTGGCACTTGGGGGCTCTTCACCATTATGCAGTATTTCAGAATAGGAGAAATGGTGGGGCACACACCTGACAGAATAATGATCAATTTCCTTTCATCAAATCAGGAGAAGACAGAAAATTGGCCCCTGAAACTGTCAGTAAATGGATGAATGGATGAATGAATGTGTCCATTGCAGTATCATTAAACCCCCACATGAATCATGGCACATCTCAAATTATCAGAAATCACTAGTTGTTCCACTTGTCTACAAGGACATCACAATGCTTAGCAAAACAATTGGCCTGGGCCCCATGTCACGTGCCTGTGTCACGTGCTTGGCCACAGGGCACATGGAATTATTTGCTGGCACCAGCCACAGATGCCACATGGGGCATGTGGGCTTGTCCACAGGAAGTGTGCCCTGTACCCCAGAACCAAACTAATTCCACTGTGAAAAATCCCCACAACGGCAAAGAACGGTTTTGATTGTCCATGGCGAGTGGAAAACTTTTTGGTGATGGCTCTTGTTGCCATTTCCACCTGGCGGAACTGGATGGTGTGCAGAAGCTTGATGTTGAAGCGTTTAGAGAACATAGCTGGGATCTTTTTGCACTCGTCGTCACCTGCAAGTACAAGCTGGGGTCTTTGACTAAAGGAATGCATGGAATGTGTTTGCTGTATCAATGGCAAGTTTGAGTTCAATCCTGGGCGAATGCCACTGGGCCACCACTGTGTTCCGAATTTTCTGTGATGGCAAAGGTGTTGGAGTGGTCCCACTCACAGGAGACTTGGCTCTTGGGTGCCTACAGGCAAACTCGCATGGAGGGTGCCGAGATCAACAAGAGCCTGCTTGCGCTGAAGGAGTGCATTCGGGCGCTGGACAGCGACGCCCGTCACGTGCCCTTCCGGGGCTCCAAGCTCACAGCTGTCCTGCGGGACTCATTCATAGGGAAGGAGGCGCGGACAGTTATGATCGCCAATGTGTCCCCCAACTCTATGTCCGTTGAGCACACCTTGAACACACTGCGCTACGCAGACAGAGTCAAAGGTGGGGAGCTGTCTTTGTAGTGTGTACGCGTCACAAACGTCTGCTGCAGTCAGTGCCCTGACTCGCCTAAACCTATGCCTAAAACCCCCAACAGCAGCCCAGGCAGGCTAGTCCGGGCTCTGACTGTGACTGACGTTCTTGGCTCATAAACAGTGGCCTTTTGGCAGGTTAATGGGTGGTTTTGCCTGTTGCAAAAAGCTGATTGCTCTGCTGATAATGGAAGGGTTGGTCACTGGCAAGCAAGCCATCTGGGCAGGCTGCCAACAACTTGGCACTTTGCGAATTGCTGTAGGAGACTCTTGAATGCACTGCTTTTTTGGGCAGGTAGTGCTCAGCGCTTCCTGTACAGTGGTCATTTAAGTTGCAGCGCACTGCATGATGTGCTGCATTGCAAGGCATGCGTTCTTGTGATTTTCTGGTGAATGTCTGGTGATCTTTTGGGGATACCATCAGGCACCAGTGGACACAAGGCACCAGGCATCAGTGCGGACTCAAATTGCTGTAGCTGTACCAGACAGACACGAAAACAGGCCAAAACAGAAAAAATAGGATGAGTCAAAAATGAAATGAGAACAATAGAAACTTATGCAATACGCCAATGGGCACCTGTCATTGAGTGTTTTGCTGTGCTGCTCAGAGCTCCGAAAAGACAAGTCTGACAGGACAAGCAGCCAAGTCACTCCTGGCAGTGCACAGCAGCTGCAGCAGCTGCAGCAACAGCAGCAGCAAATCCTGCAGCAACAGCAGCAGAAGCAGCGAGTGCCGCTCGCTGAGCCCTTCATGCACACCCCAGAGCGGGCCCCAGAGGCATACAATGGCTATCGAGGCTCCAGCGCAGCTGTAGCAAGCCGAAATGATGCGGCTGATGGGTACCGTGCTGGAAACTCAGTCGCAAGCACCGCAAATGGTTATCAACAGCATAGCACGCCGTCAGGTGGGCGATCTTGTCCAAAGTGGAAGTGGAGAATTTTGAAGTGCTTGAGAATGCCATGATCTATTCAAGAGACACAGTTCGGTTTCCCAATCCCCTTGGACTAGTGCGGCGTTCTTGTTTATGTCTGGATCTTACATGTTGCCCAGTTTCCTCGGGCCGGTGTGATGCTCGGCAGCATGAGCAGATCAGTGTTGTTTGGGCTATTTGTTTGCGCCACATGGTTAGGTGTGAATGACATTCAAGCCATTTCATTTGTGCAGTGTATTGTTGGCTGTTGGACTTGATTGACTGCTGTTGCTTAAAGATTGCTGATTGTTGTGGATGGCTTGTTGTTTTTGTCAGATGTGGGAAACAAAATCAGCTCGGACCCTCTGTGAGCAGCCTCCAATTGCCTGTACTTGGCCAAAGAAAATGCCGTCATATCACCAGTCCACCAGAGATCCCTGCTGATCTGGACCGATCCTGTTCCTGCATGTGTTAAAGCAAAGTTGTAGCTGCTAGCATGGATATTCTACCAATAGGTGGCTCTGCTGTGTCACTGCGAAAGCATGTGCTCTTCATGTGCACTGAAATAGCCACAGTTGAAAACAGCCTTTTGGTGTCACAAACATCCAGCATTTCCAGGCTTTCTGGTGTGAGGAAACTTGCTCAAGTGTGCTGCCATACCCACTGCAACAACTGTACAGACTTGAATTCAGACTGTACATCCCAAACTCATGGCCATAGCTGTGGAGAGATTTGACTGGAAATTCAATTTCTGTGAAGGGATGGGGTGATGGAGTGTTGAGTATTGTGTTGAGCCCTAGAGGACAATTCATGGGAGACAAGGGATCAATGTGTTTTGTGCATCGTGCATGAAACTATATAGTCCAACCGCATGTGCAACAAAGTATTGGATAACAGTTGACACACAAAAAACCATGCAATCCGATGCAAGTGGAACTGAGGCCATCCCTGCGTGGCAGGCATGGCCAGCTTCGATGTGGACAACAGCACATACCGCGATCCTGTGCCGCCTCCCCAACCTCCCCAACAACATCGGGAGTCGCGGGAGAGCTCCATGTATGGCAGCCTGTACCACAGGGAGAGCACTGTGCACACAAGGGACACTGTAGGCGGCCAGGGGCAAGAGAGGGAGAATGGCGGGCAGCCCAGGGAAAACAATCCGTTTGTGAGGGAAAGCAATGATGCAGGGCCGCAGGCAAGGGAGAACAGCCAACGCATGCATGACGCGGAGCTGCTGTCACAGCGGGACGAGCTGATGAATGCCATATTGGAGGTGGGTCATGGAGTTTTTTTGTTGCAATAGCTGATCTGCCATTCTCACCCATTCCAGGAGTCCAGACTTCCCTTCATTCAGACTTTGCTTGTGTTTTTGGACGACCAGTCTTGTGGGCTTTGCATCACTGTACACTCGACTGTGAGGTGATGCAAGACCGGCATCTTCTCCACATAGATGGCACAGCACCTGGACTCTTGAATAGAGTATGAAAATAAGTAATATTGCGAATAAAAACATGCTAGACTTGCAGCAACTTGTGCTGTGCCACGTGCCCTGGATCCTGAATCCCTGTACTTCAACAGCTTGGCAGAATCCCCCCTTGTCCATGACACACTCTGTGAACGAACGCGGGGATAAAAGATAACAAGGGTGAGTGCCCCATGCAATGGCACCCACATTGGCTTGTGAGAAAGTATGTAAAAACAGCCTGCAGGGAAGGCATGCAATGCTCGGCATCCCCAGGTTTAGGCCTCACAAATCTGCCCACTTTTGCAGACATGTGCCCCAAACAGTGTGGCACGCTGCTTGCACCAAGCAATCTGTCTCTGAATCGATGTGCTTCAAGTGTGAATGTGCAGTACAGACATGGCGAATACAATTACATAGCTCTGCCAGTCCTTTTATTCTATGCATACTACATTCTTTCTCATTGTCTTCTGGAGTATTGTGATTGCTTTTGACCTCTGTTGTGAAGTGCAAGCCCAAACGCAAAGAGAAGTGGAAAGTTTGCAATAGCTGTTGTTGCTCGATGCACTGGTTTCTGGCACATCCCATCCACAGTAGTGCACAACGCACTCCATATGGATGAGAATCCATCACCAGTCCCTGCTCAGGAAGGGTCGCCCATTGCATGAAGTGCTGTCCCCTGTTGAAAATAGTCCGACTGCACAAGATAGCATGCTGTGCTTTAGGGCAACAGCATGCCATGTTGTCAACAAATGGCACTGTCGCAATACACTTCGTCTCCATCCCTGCGCTGCAGGTGCACCCCAGACACAGGGAACAGGGAACCCAAAATGGTGCCAAGAAACAAATCTAGACATGTACAGAGTGCTGCATGAGTCACAGCTGCTCGTTTTCCACGTCTAGGTCCCTTCTCACCCATCACATTGTTTGACCATGCGTGCCCGCACCCTCAAATAAGGCGCTTCCTTCCCTTGTCACCAGCTGGCTATTCGTGTTTGCCTTGTCAAGACGATTGTTGATGTGCACAGGACGAGGAGCAGCTGATCAGCTCGCACAGGGCCCTCATCGAGGAGTCCATGGAGGTTGTGCGAAAGGAGATGACCCTCCTCAGCGAAGTGGACCAGCCGGGGAGCGCAATCGATCAGTACGTGGAGCAGATGGACGCCATCCTGAACCACAAAATGGACATGATTCAACAGATGTGTGGCCGACTGGACGCCTTCAAGCAGAAGCTACGGGAGGAGGAGGTGCTCAGCCGCACCATTGGCAGGAGGCGCTTGAGACCCTGAAGTGGGCATATGGGGGGGGGAGGAGAACCCAAGTTATTTTCGCCCAGTTCCTGTTCGTTTGTAGCTAAGAAGAATAAACAAAACACCTGGATGCCCAAGGGAGGGATGGGCGGGGGGGCGTGGTGTGAGGATCCCACGCAGCTCGTCTGCTTTTCCTTACATATTTGCGAGAGGAAACGAGCTGGTTGTCAAATTGTTTATTTTGTTGTTGGGCAGACCTAGATGAGGAAGGGGGAGGGCCTCGAGGTGTGCTGCCGCCCCAAAGTTGCACGGGGATGGGCACAAGCGCCACGCAGAGGTGGCGCTGGCTGGCGGCCCAGGGCGTTGCCAGGCCTGGGATCGACACATAAAGTTGGCACGTGATTTCCAGCCCTGGAACCCACAATGTGTATGGGAACGGAAATGGGATGAAGGGATGCCGTGACTATGCCGTTACGTGGCGTCTGTTCCCATCGATATGTTAACAGACAGTGTCTTGTTGTGCAGAGTGAGTCTCTTGGAGTGACCAGCCCGTTCCTGGCAGCCAGGATGGGCCACCCTGGGCGGTTTCTTGGCGACGTGAATGATGGCTGTCCATCGAAATCTAAGACCAAGAGAATTTCCAGTGCCTTGTGTTGCAAAACCATTGGTGGCTGAGACGAGACCAGGCGCCTCATAAACGGTCGCTTCCAGACACGGGAAGCAAAACCGTATCCTGATCGATTACAGGACGAGTGTACCAATCACGTAACTTTACTGCAAGCACACTCTGTTCGCACAGCCAATAACTCCATATCCGTGTCACCCTACTCAACACAATATTCACGGTTTCCATCTAAACCACATTGAGCACTACACTCCATATAATTACTTACCTATTTCCCTCGCCCTCACAGTGCCGGCGGCAAAATTGTAGCCGCCCAAACAAGCTATCCTCTTCCTACACCCACAAATGGGCAACGCCGACATGTCTTGCACCGTGACCAGCAAATTAACGGAGATTTTCAAACAATCGCTATTCGCTCACCAGAATGCGATGGTCTAGCGCAGTTCAATGAGGACAGGGCTTTTGTGCAGAACGATTGGAATCATTAGATCCCACAAACGGATTTGCATGAAAAGTTTATCAACCCGTATTTTGTTAAATTCGCCATTAGTCATTGGGCCACGTCACCCAATGGCGGGCTCATGACCGACAGAAGGCGACTGACTGGGTGTCGCTACACCGTAGACCAGTCAGCTTGACATGGACAGCCGCGAGCGTCGCAGGAAAGCGAAAAGCACGCTGACATATCCACACAATATTGGCTAGTAGTTAGTTTCCGGGCATCAAATGGTAAAGAGTGACATGGAGATATTGAAAATCATTCAAAAGCCATACAGAAATGCTGCTCATTCTTTTAAGGAGGCACTTTATGGCCTCAAAGACCATGCGGAAAAGTCCTAAAGCAGCACTATAGACATATGAGACGTACCGGAGTGATGAAAGGTCAAAAGCCTGGGGGAAACGCTGCAGAAATTTTCCCAGAATGCAGCCAGCATGGATAGAAGATAGATTAGAACATTATGCACGATACTCGAGAAATACTCGAGTTGAAAAGTAAGGAAAAAGGGGAGAGATGCTGCCAAATTTTGAGAAGTACAGCACTTATGGTAGCAGATCTGTGCAGCAGTTTACGAGACAATCTAGATTAGAATCTATGAAAATGAAGGTGAAAGTGGAGCTGAAATGTCGCATAACGGTGTAGCAAAGGGTGCAATTCTGGTAAGAATTGGGAAGAGATTGATTATGTTTGGACGCAGTAAGCCGGCTATTTTTCGCTGATTTAAGGTGCAATGCATCAGGCGCTGTGATTACCAATGTTCCTCAGGAAGAGAATGGCATTAGAACATGTCCTAGTTCACGACATAAGTGCAAAATAGTTTAGGAGGATAATTTCATCGTATACGGATGTATTGATCCTTAGGAGATGGACCCTAGGCCGTTAAAGGATGTCCAATGGTATTGCCTTCAGATTGGAGGAACAAGCCATCACGAAGGCTTGAGGAGTTTGATATAGTACTTGAGAAGGCCTTTGAAGACCGGGAAGAACAAGCAACCAGAAGTTTGGAAAGTGGGCCATAGGATTCAGCTGTGAGAATCTGATATTTACAGTTACGTTAATTATTTAATCAATATAGGATTATAGGACCTGGACTTATCGCCATTTGTGATGAATGTATTCAGAAGTCATCTGGAAGAAAGTGGGTATGTTCAATAGCCACATTTTGGTGCTGAAAGTGGTGCTGGAATCAAAGAGGTAAGTTGGAAAAACTTTCAAGTTTATAGCTATGAAGACTTGGTGAACAGAACTGGAATTTGGCTATCTAAAGTTATGCTGATTCTTGGCATGAGCCATCAATATTAGTTGTAGGAAGGGTGCCTATGTTCTGGGGTGAAAAGTAAGTCCAAGGCATCTAGTATCTAAGGGTCCTAATGTTGTGAATTAGTTGATAGATTTTTAAATTTTGCAGTTGTAATGACTTCATTATAAAGCGTGAGTTTAATGGGAAATCATGTAGATTCAATGATGTTAGAATGGGCTTGTGAGCGCTGGCCCAGCGCCGCTGGGTGAGAGCGTATGATTTTCTGAATTAGTACCTAGTCAAAGAAGGGATGTTTGAGCGGTTCCGTGATAAGGACTAGGCGGAGCTGCAAAGCCGTCAAGAGTGATGATGGGGAGTAATGCAATTCGCAGCACTAATAGAATTTAATTTAAGGGACGGGTGGGTGGTGAATTGTGAGATACTTCTGATAGATTCTTACCGCCTCTGTTCGTACTGCCTGGGAATTGTGAAGGGGCGTATCAAGCAAATTCAATAACATTGGAATTCAGCTAAATTGGACCAGTTCATGGTGGTGCGCGAGGTGAGGTACAAATTCTGGGGACTATGGGGAACGTTGGAGTGCCGTGAGTAATATTTTTAGGATGGCATGCTGGCATTTTTCTGATAAGTTTTGATGGGTTTTGAGTCAGCCTACATCGGACCGGAGGTGAGTGGTTTTGAACCGGTTGGAAACTGATATCAAGTGATTTAGAAATCTGTCAGACAGTTGGACTGCCTTCCTGCTGTATTCTGGGATCTGAATTGATCTGATCTGATCCAGGAACACTCCTTGATACCTTGGAGGTACGAGGAAGTGTCCTGGTCTATTTGTAGGGCACGGTAGTTGGTTGTTTGTCTCTGCAGCAAGAGGGACGGACAGCTGGTCGTGTAAAGGCTTCGGGCCACTTTTGCACTGTAAGGAACACCTCGCGATGGAACCACATGATGCTATGAGGACCGCCCAAGCTGCGCGCATCTGTGGGAACGTTGTGTATTGCTTCCCGAGGGCGTCGAGGTCGTCTTAACGTTCGCGACGTGAGAGACGTTCACCCCTGCCCTCTAGCAGCTGCGACTGGCTGCGCCCTGTTCGAGTTGTGTGTTCGGCGTCGTCGACTGACCCACGAGGTTCCGAACGGGCCCCAGAAACTTTTCTTGGGTTTCTGGAACGTCTTCGAGTATGTTCGATGCGGTTTGAAATCGTTTTCGTGCTACGAAACGACGTGGAGCACTGGCGGCTGCCCTGCGACGTCTTTGCTGCCTGCGGTTTGATTGCAAAATGATCTGGAAGAAATTTCCTGGTCAAACGCCCGTGCTCTACGGTGTGCAAGCTTCGAAGAGTCTCCTGAGGTGCTGGAGACAAGCTGAGAAAATCCTCAGGAGCTTCAGAGGGCAGCGAAGGGAGTAGTGACGTTGGCCGGCGCTGGACGTCAACTGCGAAGCGAGGGATCGGACGGCTGGCTACGACGAGACGTTCTGACCGGCCTCAAGAAACGGCCGGTGGCGAGACGCCACCTGTGAAGCAACTCTCCGCGACCCTACCTAAAACACCTGTGAAAGAGAGGCCAATGGATCTCTTTGGGAGCTGAACTGTCCAACCGCTGGCTGAAAAAGATGTCAAGAAGATCAGAGAGATCTGGAGAGAGTTTGTCGAAGTTGTGGCTGCCAAAGAAAGCGATTTTTGTGCCAGCGAAGAACTCGAAAAAATCAGCAAGAGGTGGCTTCCAGGAATGATGAAAATATGTTGTTCTGATTGCAGGGCTGAGGAGGAAATTGAGGCTGATGTGACTACCTCTGTGCAAGAACTGTGGTGAACAAGACAAAGTTGTGAAGAAGTTGCCAGGGAGGTTCATCGGCAGCTGCATCACCTTGGAGACTGTGGAGTACTCTTATGAGCTGTTGGTGCTGAGGAAGGAGGCTGCGAGGGAGCCAGGACGGTATTCATCTGCAGAGATGAAGTTGGAGCTAGCAATTCTGTGGTTTCTTTGAAATTCCTGGCAGATTTTCGATCCCCTCGCTGCCATCAATTTGATATTGTTGTTCTCTGATTTTCTGGCCCCTTCCCTGCTGAAGACCTACCAGTTGGAGAGGGAGTTCTTGGCCAGCGTGAGCGCTGAGCTGAAGAGGTGGATGCCTCGTGAAACTAGGCCCCTTGAAAAAAACACAGGTTTTGAAATGCGATCCCTTAAGAATCGTGTCAGCGCTTTGTGGCAAGCTGGATCAGAAAGACATCATCAGCGTCATCAGGAGGGTGCTGCGATTGGGCAGCCCGTGATTCAATCCCCTGAGGTGCTTGTTCACTGGAAGCACATTGTGTGCATTTCCCTGCTGGGAGTCTCAGTGGGTTGTCTCGTTTTTGGTGGAGCCTTTACTGTTGAGCTCGGGATTGGACGCTTGTTGTAAAACGCAAGTGACAAGGCGCGACTCACCAACCCACAGAACAGTCACAAATGAAGCTGAGCAGGGCCTTCTCCATGTCAATTGTTGAAGATGTGCCATACCCGATGCCTTGATGCGTGGAGTCAAGATGCCGTAGCCTTGAAGACGAGCCGTGCCAATTTCGAGCCGTTAAAGAGATGATGAGCCCGCTGATGCCTTTACGCGATGCCGTGCTGTGGCCGCGTTGTTTTTGGAGATGCGCCCTATGATTGCCGTTGATGACCTGCCGCTTTAAAAACGTGCCAGAAGATTGGAAGACGTGCCGTACCCTCCTTGATGATGTGACGGATGGACATGCCATTCTGAGCCTCAATGATGAAGATCGATGAGTGCCGGGGGCCGTGATGAGCCCGGGCGTGCTGCGATGACTGGCGGCGGAGCGTGCTGGTGGGAGCCTCGGCGTGGGTGCGCCAGAAGCCAATTTCCAGGTACTTTAGGTAGCTAGAGTACTATGGTTGCCACACCCGTGCGTTTTCCAGTACTTTAAAGTGCCTAACTTCTGTGGGTTCCGCACCACGTGCTGTGCCCCAGCATGGGGAACCGGGGGCCGGCACCGCAGTGTGGTTGATGGATGTGGAAGCATCTTGAGCGGCATGACAGATCCCAGGGGCTGGGAAGTGCCGGCGGTACGATTGGCAGGGCTGGCAGACAAGTATGTTAGCAGGTGGTGCTCATACTTCAGGGCCCGGGTAATGCACCCGGGTTGATAGGGGCTCAGAGCTCAGGGCAACGAAGAATAGCACTTAGGCTGGGACTCTCCGTACATCAAGGCATGGGTGGCGCACCTGGGAACAATGTACTACGGTGCTGTGGGAGGTTTGGCGTGGCACTTTGGGGTATGAGTCAGGCAGAGATCATGTTGGTGCCGCACCCGGCGGCCGGACTATTCACAGACGTGCCGCTTCACTTGTAAAAAACACGCTTGTTTTGGGCCCACACTTGCGTTTCTCCGTGCATACATGGGGATCGTGCCCCGTTCGTTGGGTGCATGCCGCACTGACAGTCGCCCATTGTGGGCGCAACCTCGCCGTCGAGTTCAGCTCGATCGGGCAGGCGTCCATTTCCGTGCATGACCGGCTCATTGCCCGGAGAATTCGCCATTAGGACGCCATTCCTGCGGTGGCAGGAGGCTCTGGCACCACAACGGTGCATTACTGCTCTCGGTGACCACCGCATCATCGCCGTACCAAGTACGTGCACACTTTGTCCTAACCTCAGCCTTGTAAGTTAGGGTTTCAGTCTGGTAAAGAGTTTTGGTGACGTCAGGGGCTTGTATGCGGCTTCAGCTCGTGGTTTAGGGTTTAGGGAAGGCTTGTGTTAAACAGCCTTTGACGGCAAGCCGGGATACGATGTGCATCGTGCGGATTTAAAAAGCAGTCGCTTTCGTGCGGCAGTCACCGTTTTGCAAGCGGTACCGTGATTTGATGCAGGGGAGTAATTTTATGCCGACAACGCACGGGGCTCTGGCCTTGAATGTCCCCGAAGGACCCGGTGCAAATAAGCGCCCGCCGCTTGCCCACCAGACCACCCCCCCTCCCCTCCCCACCACGGATTAAAAGAATGGGCGCTGCGCATAACTTAACTACTGACCTGTGAATCCTGGCACCAGTCCCCGTTGGGGAGGTTGTGTGTTGCGCAATGGCGACGCGCCTGTGCGCCTCCCCTCTGGCCTGGGCCCCTTGCCGCCGGCCGACCTCGTCGAACGCCCGGCCGCCGAGGCCGTCCGCGAACGCAACGCCCCCCATTCGCGCCAGCGGGATCGGCGGGAGCCGAGCGCCTCTGGCGGATAGCCGGCGACGTGTGGTCGGCATGGCGCAGCAAGCGAAGGGCGGGGACGTGGCCCTCGAGGAGCAGCCATCGGAGGAGAAGCTGCAGGTCAGAGGGTTTAGTTGGCAAGCAGGACGGCAACCGTTTGAAGATGAGTTTTCAGCGGGATGTTCAACGAGCCATCCAAAGGACCGCGCTGTGGACGGGGTTTCGCCACGGCATAGATGGCAACCATTACCGTCACCATTCTCCTCGATGGCCCTGGTTCAAGTGCATGTCTTCTACCCTCCGCTTCCGCGACTTGTCTTCGGAATAGTGGCAGAATGCGTAAGGCATTGCAACTCGTTGCGCCTGTGGATTGCCACTGACATCTGACTGCCACGCACCTGAATGCCAGGCAGAAATTTAGTCCGAGGAGTTTACCTCGGTTTCTTATCTCCGCCACACCAGCAAAAGATCAATCTGACCACTGATTTTCAGCACACCATTAACGTAAATGTTACAATAGTGGACACCAGTTCGTCCATCTGTTGTGCCAATTCTTTCTATTCCAGCCTTTTCTTTAATATTATAAAGACAACATGTGTCAAATCCATAAAATTATAGAAATGACTTTAGTGCCTCACAATACAGTGCAAGGAGGATGCCGATGCCAGAAAAATTGGTCGCAAAGCCTGGGTAGATAGCAGAAGTCAGTGCATTTGCATTTCTATTCCAGGATGCTTCACATTGAAGAGTAATGTCTTGGACCAAGGATCAGTGTGTGATTAGAGGGGTCAACTGCTGGCGATACTTATGTAATCCATCACATTGTTACTATGCCGATGCCCATCGACCATATTTCTGTGCACGAAGCATCAGATGTGTGTGACAAACTTGGCGATCTGTGTGTTACTGAGATGTGATGTACTGACACACATAGCTTCGCAGAAAATGGTTGATGTGTGTTTGATCTATGCAGCCAGGTATGAATGCGCATGTTTTCACGATGTTTGACCTAGGTTGAAAGATGCAACTTGCGTTTTTGCTCCCCTTCCTTCCTGTGCACACACACACGCACCCAACGGCTTCCTCTTTGCTGGTCTCTGTCCTACTATTGCTTAACGGATCACTCGATTCCGTACCTGTCGCGCAGCGATGCCAGGAGTGTACCCTCGCCACACATGGCTTGGGGGAAGCATCCCAGTGCTAACCATTGCTGAACAGCAAAACAGTTCGTGTTGTTTTGCACATGTCACAGCATTTCAGAGTATTTTCAATGGGCACACACAGTTTAAAGCACTGTTATGCCTTTGGTGGTTTTCAGTGTGGACATGTGCCCAGAAAACGACAATGCTGTGCTAGCCAACCATGGCCAAAAAATGCCTTTGTACAAATACTACTTGTCCACATCAGACATCAACCGTAGGCGACCAAAATCTGCAGAGCAAGCCTGCAAACAGTGGTTTTGTCGAAAATTGATTGAACATTCCGATGATTAGCCTCGGCCACGGAGTGAAGAGACCAGAACGTGCATGCAATGCTGGCGACCAAGCAACTGTAGTTGACAACTGTCCATGAACAGTCCATGAAAGTCGCACATCAGCCGTGCTGAAGAGTCTCTTTCGTTAGAAGCTTTTGAGGCATCTTTCTTTGGTGTGTTGCCTCAAGCAATAGTTAACGTTCCGAGTTGTTCTCAAGGTCGTGTGCTCCGCATTGCTGCCGGCGCCTGACCTTAAAAGCTGGCGCCACAACTGAGGAATCCCCGTAGATCGATCCTCTGAAACTGGCTCGTGCACAAGCAGTGCTTAAAGCCGTTCGGTGGGCAGCGGTGGGGATGAAAATTTGGTGCTGGCACTCCCTTCGCATTTGTTGACAGAGCCCACCATTGCATGCTGGGTGAAACGACAGCACTTTGATACGTGCGTGCACTTTCTCAAATCATGACATACTGGTCGCGAATCCTCATGAGCATTAACCTGCACCTGATGCAGGAGATGGGAGTTTACAACTGGCCCATATGGGAATGCGAAGCGTCCAATTTTCCGTGGACGTACGACTCAAATGAGACGTGCTACATCCTTGAAGGGCAGGTCACCGTGACGACGGACACAGGGGAGAGTGTGGACATCAAGCCCGGAGATTTGGTGACGTTTCCAAAGGGGATGAGCTGCACTTGGGACGTCCAGAAGGCGATACGGAAGCACTACACATTCTTCTGAGATTTCGTAATGGACGTCGAATTGGATGCACTGAAAAATGAACCGTGCGACACGCGGCCTGTTTCTGTGCCAGTTTGTTCGGTGATGTATTATATCATTGTGTGGTTTTCTTTATGGAATGTGGACAATGTCAGCTCCAGGCAGTGCTGACAGACGTCGAAGAGTGCACTGCATTTGCCACACTGAAAGTGGGCCAGCGCTGCGCCCAATTGTGCAGGTACGTTTACCTCGGACCCACGAGCGTCGGAGCACGAGAGGGCCACCATGGCATGATCGCACGCGCACCCATTCATTATGCCGCTGCCTTCGCTGTCCATTCATGCCAATACCATCACAACGTCTCTTGTCCTTTCTAGGGGTGCCGCTTTCCGCGACTGCGCAGGTCGCATGCTGACCATTACCGCACTGTCAACTTGCACCGACGACGTGGTGCGCAGGAAACGATAGAATTCGTCCTTGATAGCGCCCTGCATGCAAGAGGTGGAGTCCTGATGCCCAAGCAATCATGTCGTCCATTTCCCTGTGGATAAGGTGCATGGGAATAAGCGAACCGTCGCGCTGGCTCGCGGAGGAAGGCGGACATGCGCGTCAGCTGGACGTGTCCAGCCGCGTCCGATGTGTCTGGGATTCGTTCGGGCGAGGACCTTTCTTGTACAAAGGCAGACTGTGCGCGCCTGCCTTCCTGAAGTAGGCAAACCTGGCCAAACTATGGATTGGCATTTTCAGGACTCGACAACCGATGTTCACTTTCTAAGCGCTTTCGCCGCCGGACAGGGTCCTGAGGAACAAATCATAAGCGAATGTGAGGTAAGCGCACCTGCCCGCTCGTGCCAGCTGCAGCGAAGGGGCGTGCACGGTGCGCTGATGGCGACAGCCCCGCAAGAATTTCATAATGCGAACGCAAGCGAGTTTTATGGCAAAGTGTTATCGTGCCTGTTCAGCCACATTGGCAGTCTCGCACGAGCCAGCCCTCAAGCGGGATGGACTTCCCTCCTTGTTTCAGCTACACCTTCGGCAGTGTTAGATCTGCCACAACGGGGGCATTAGGTTTTGCTAGGTGAGCCGTTTCCAGTTATAGATATTAGACACCATCCCACATCTCCACGGCCGCCGATCCGGTAAAATTTGCAGCAATGTGGAGCCGCAGTGGCGGCGACCGCATCGCCTGTAAGTTCGTGACATCCTTCAGCGGTGCAGGTGTCAGGTGGGACGCCACGACCTGCACTGCAATGGAAAAGAGATTCCTCCACGACAGTGAGCGACATGCCGGCACACAGGGCGAGTGCATGGCACGGCACACCGATGGACTGTAACCACGCAGGAGGTAAGAACACGGTAGCCACCTTTGACAGCCAAACGGCAATGGCCGCAAGGCCGACACAGGCGCCCTGCAACAGCACTCCTACCGACTGGTAGATGAATCGCAACGCCCAAATGCGTGGACCAGATTTGTGCACAGGGAAAGGAGCCACTGGGCCATTCGCAAGTCAGCCCTCCCGGTGCAAAGAGCCTCTCCCATGCCCTCAGCATCGTCAATCACCAACATAGGGAGCCCGATAAAGCGTAACACAGCCAGTAACGACAGCAGCATAACGTAGGAGCTCATCAAAATCCCATCATATTAACGTATCCATCGCAATATATTGCCTTGCAACCCTGCCCCATATGCCCGGCCAGCGGTGCAGTTCAACACCTCGATAAGAAACGACCACCACCTTCTATTTAGAAAATGCGCCCTCATGCTCTGTTCGCACGCACAACTGTCGATCCCCGACAAGGAACAAGAACCCTGTTGGGAGGATCAACAGCTGTGTTTGTGAACAGGGCATACAAGGGCGAACTGGGTGCATCTCTGTCACATCTTTGTCACAGCCTGACAGACACAATCAATGCGGATTTTGCTGCCTCGCACCCTGAGCCAACCAGAGACATCTCCCTTGGAAGCAGGCCGCTCTTGACACCCGGTTCGTTCAACAAGAGGGGCAACCACTGCGAATGTGATATCAATTGCAATTGCGGCTTTCCTACGAGAAGTGGCACCAGGAGAACGCAAAATATCACGACATGCCATCCAGCCAATTATCTATGCCACTGTGCACCCAATAGCTACGTTCCATCACGCTCATCCCTCAACGAATGTGCTCTTTGGTAGATGAGCTCGAACTTTACCAGTCCCACCCACCCACATCCTGGTGCACTCTACATCAGTTGCTCCTCATACTGCCATGTTTCAAGTAGGACAGCCCTGACGCCCTCTCATCAGCGCCACAAATGGAGTGTGGAATTGTGATTCCTGGTGGCAAGCCAATGGCCGCCGAAGAAACAAGGGGTAAGCGCCGACAAGCAAAAAACAAGAGCTCATCTAGTTGCCCAGAACGATGCCTGCGGCTACACAATTCCCCTGTCATTCATGACCTCTTCGCTGTACAGTGAATGTCGATGTGATTCCCGAACTAGGCGAAGGCTCCTTTGCTGGGTGTCTTGATGAGTGCTCACCAAGA
>CAJHUC010001684.1:0-110374 GCA_905146915.1 Ostreobium quekettii
CGCCGCGAGACGAAAGTGTGGAGAAGTGGCTGTTGATGGGTGGGGTTGATTGGCTGTGTGTGTGTGGTGGGGGGGTGGGGGGTGGGGGGTGGGGGGTGGGGGAGGAAGGGGACATTCTCACCTCCAAAGGAGTCGGTTTCTGAGCGTTCTCGCCTCCCCCTGTAAAAGAATGAGAGACACCCCTCAGTTGCCCAACACAGGGATGCGCGCTTTGTGAAGGGCTCGTTGTACTCCAGTTGAGCACATGTGCAGCAACCCCTCACTCCCCGTTCGCAAGCAAACTGCCCAAGACTGTAGAACACAAGACATCCAACCACATTCCCTGTACCTCAGCTCGGCACACCGCATTTTGCAAGGGCACACCCCTGCACCATGCCACGGCGGAGGCAGTGCTCAGCTTCCTTGGATATCGGCTATGATGAAGGCAGTCACATCAACAGCCGTCGGTTGTGCGGTATGACAGCCCAACAATGGGACGGAGAACATCCAAGGCATGTATTGTCCGGATGGCACCACGTGCAGAAAGGCGATCCCGTGGGAAACGCTGATGCTGGGCGTCCTGCATCGCCCATCAGTCCTTATGGACACTGGAGGGCAGGACGAAGGGACAACTCAGACGATTCGATCCCCCACCATTGCTTCCAGACGATCACTAACTCGTCCCATACTCCGTTACAGCTCGGGCTAATGTTCTGAGATTTGCGCAGGGAATGGCCGCCCAGGCCCATAGCCGAAACCGCAACTCACCGGTCATTTCCCCCGCTCCCCCCCTGCGCTTGGACATTGCTCCTCTGTCACGAACGGCGGCCTGCGGGAATCCACCCACTCCATTCAAGTCTTCGGCGCAGGCAGCTCTCCCTCCGGAGTTTCAAGGGGCGGAAACTGCATGGTCTGTGCAGCGTGCACGCTGTGATGACCCCCTGTGCGGAACAGGGGCCGGGCATGGGTCGTTGTGTGATGTGTGTGACCCAGGTGGCTTCCGGTGTACGGCGCAACGCCCAGTGACGGCCTGCGTGTTGCTGTGAATTTTATGGACCCATTGATTTATGTGCTTTCGAATGAAAGCATATCCCTCGCAAGGAGCACTTTACGGACTAGCGTCGCCCAAATATTGACTGCTTAATGTTTCGTTAACCAAAAGGTGGTGGACCATGTTCCAAAGTTTGGAACACTGCTTGGGATCCAAACATTGGGCAGGATGTCCTGTCCCGCCTGCATGGTGGGTGCAGAGCGAGCAATTGTAGGACATACAGCTGTGAGACAAAATCGACAAATACAGCCATGATCAAGTCTGTACACCACTAACGCGCGAGTTGCGACACCGCAGCTGGAGGTAATGAGTTAGCGAATGGTGCGATCGCACTACTTGCTAACCCGTTAGCTGCAGTAACAACTAATTAGTGCATTACTCACTTCGGGAAATTTCCCCGAGTCTTTCGGAATCAAAGACCACACGGACGGGAAGGTGCACATTGCCAACTCACCAATGCAATCTACTTCTGCATTCGGCTGAGTTCCTATGGCGAGGCACGATCACCAACACTCACTGTTGATAAGTGCACCTTGCCAGGCATCAGAACTGCGTTGATTCAGCACGACAGTGTGTGGGCTTCAGAGAGCGGAAAGTTGCTGCACAAGCGAAAACTGGGCTATACTCGAAGAGTAAGAGACCCATCCAGCCACCCACCCCACTCACCCCACCCCGCAAACCCATACACTTCGCTCGTTGTACACAGAGCCTTCCCAATGCTGACCCTCCTTGTGTACGAGACCCTCCTTGAAACATAAAAAAGTTAAATTCCAGTGTACCTAAAGTTTTCGCTGATCATGCTGAAGTGCAGCACTTCTTCGTGAACGCTGCTGTGTTGCACACGGCAAAGCAAACTAAGCTGCAAGTTCCCCAATCAGAGTGGGCCATTCCTGAGCCTCCAATTGCAGCTGTGCTCGACGCTAATTCTGCTTATCACAGCCGTCTCATCTCTCTAATGACTGCAGCGCAGCCGTGCTGCTTCGCACATGAGGATGCCCTGCACCGCAATAATACAATTATCATTAATGATCCCTTGCCCTTCTTCCGGGAGCCTCGTCTCCTGGGCGACTCTGCGATATATGCGACGACTTATGCATGTTCACCATGCGTGAGAACGTGCTACGGAAATGTCCCCAATCCCGCTTGTGCGACATTTCCATAAATATCCCTTCAAACTACCTCACCAAAATTCCGCATTAAAGTACCCCTTGGCTTTCTAAGTACATAACTTTCGAGGCTTTGCGAATCGACACTGTCCCGAGCTTCGCCCTCACCGCCGCCTCGGACAGCCTCAAGGAAGTGGACAGCACCAGGCGTTCCAAACTTCTCAGGCTCTCCAAGGCGGACATCCCCTGGCTGGTCAAGTTTTGGCAGTAAGAGATATCCAGCTCCCTCAGGTTCTGCAGTTCAGCCAGCCCCGCCAGCCCCTTGTCCGTCAGCCGGCTCCATTCCGAGAGCCTGAGGCTCTCCAGGGCGGTGAGCCGCCGGAGTGCCAGCGCTCCTCTGTCTGTGAAACCGCACTTCTGGTAGCTGCTGGACAGGTCCAGGTGCCTCAAGTTGGTGAGGGGATACAACGCTTGGACTGCAAAGTCGGTCATGTCCGTGCAGTCCACTAGGCGCAAGGATGTCAGCTGCCTCAATTCCTGCATGACAATCACGTGTCTGTCGAGGACGCTCTTGCAGCCATCCAGCGTGAGCGACGTCAGGGAGGTCATGGTGACGAGGGCGAGGGCGTCGGAGGTGCTCATAATCGTTGGGCACTTCACCAGCGCGAGGGACTCCAGGCCAGAAAGGGTGCTCAGGCAGGAGAGCTCCACTTCGAAGCACCCCAATTGGAAGAATTCCACGCTTCGAAGGGACGGAAGGTGCGAGAATGCGGAGAGGCCGTAGGGGCCTGCGATGTGGCAGCCGTGGAGGCGCAGGACTTCCACCGAGCGCAGGCGGGCGAGAGTAGACATTGTGAATTCCACCCCTATGTTCACGCCGCTGAACTCCAGCCTCTTCAGACAGGGGAGGGGGTCCAGGGTCATGACGCAGTGCTCCTCCCGCCCATGGCACCCGTTGATGTCGAGGTCCGTTAGCTTAGACAAGTTTCGAATGCCGTGCAGGCTCGGCAGGTTGCGGCAGTGTGATATGTCGAGCTTTGTCAGGCCGAAGAGCTGGCCTATCACAGACAGCCCGTGCGATGACAGATTGCAGCACTTGGACAGGCGCAACGCTGTCATGGAATCGAAATGCTTTAGGGCGAAGAAGGCGTGGTCCGTCAGGCGGGTGCAGGAGCTCACGTCCAATTTCGTAAGGGCCCTGAGACGGGGGGCGATGGAAGCAATGCCCGCGTCCAGCACTTTGTCGCAGCAGGAAATATCCAGGGAGGTCAGCATGGTGAGGGGCGAGAGAGAAACCACACCGGTATTGGTCACCTACATGTGTGCAAAATCAATGGTGAGACGCAAGCAGAAACTGCCTCACAATTCAGGCCCAGGTCTAAGTGCATTTCAGGTTGATCATTTCGGAATCAGAATTCGGAGAGATTTGGATTTTTCCTGATTAGTCGTCAAACGCTCACATGATTGTGCGCTCGCAAAGCAACTGCTTGCATCGCAAGGACGCGATTGGCGCTTCTTGAAGCAGAATAGCAGTGCAGCCTTACCTGGGTGCACGATGATAGACTCAGCGCCTGCAACAACGGCAGATTCGCCACACCCAGCAGGTCTTCATCCTGGAGATCCGCCCAGCCAGACAAATCCAGCGATGTCAAATTCCTCAGCAGGAAAAACTGTGACTCTGCCAGAGGGCGGGATTTGGTAGAAAAAATGTAGATCCCAATGCCCTGTTTGGACAAGTCCAAGTTGGTGATCTGGGGGAACGTCCTGGCAATGGTGCTCAGCGGCTGTGGCGGCTTCGTCGACTTGATGGTGGATATGGAGCCGTCGACGGCTCTTTTCCATTCCTTGCAGACAAGCCGCATCTGAGCGTTGCAGGCCTGGGTGCTCAGCTTTGCCACTTCGTCAATCACATCAGCGATGGCGGACCAGTCCATACCGCCTGGACCGCTGGCCGCGCCTCAGAATCTGCAAATCAGGACGAAGGGCTTCAGCCTTCGACCTCCATGTGGTCCAAATTTGGAACACACAACAGGCGTTGAGGGGTGTGCCGGCGAATTCCGACATCGTTCCAGGGCAATGGACCGCCATTCCACACAACATCAAATGAGGCCTAGCACGCTGCACGTGCGGTGGCACTACTGACGCAGGTGCACCGCTATAAATCCCGTCAACAGGGACGTCACACGGCTGTCTTTCAAACATTGTGACTAGCATCGCTCTGCATCACGTGAACGCCGAGTCCCCGCCGCACAGGACCGTGTCAGTCCTGTTGCAAAGTGCGCGACCGCCGGGAACGACAGCGCGATGCTGCGTGCTCGACCAGTGGCCTCTTCTATGGCAGGCATGAGGGGCGTCATCCTTGTGGCTAAGTTCACGAGCCCCTGGGGGCCGATGTGGCAGTGTTGAGTGGCTTCATGCAGCCATTGCGCGCGGAGCGCCGAAAACGTGTTGGTGCTCAGGCCCAGGACTTGCGTCATCCGGCAGAACGGGGTTTCCTTTCCACCCGGGCTGCAAGCCGACCTGCTGGCATTCATATCTGAGGGTGCGCCAAGGGCTGCTGGAAAAGTTCCAGGAGCTTTGGCAGCAGTTCGGCGCATGTGGTCCGGCATCCGCCATGGTCTCCGTATTGAGGAGCGCCCACTGCCTTCAGGCGGTGTCCGGACTGAAACGCCCGAAAGGCAATGGGCGCTTCACGAAGAAGGGCGCAGGCTCTAGCACTGTTGCCAAGCGGGCCGCAGATGAAGCCGATTCGGCGTACTGGAAAGAAGACCCAGCCGCATTTGCGAACGATGGGAATGTGCGGTGGGTACCCGCTCGCGCCAGATGTTACACCAGCTACCCTCGGCGTCGCCGTTGGGCTAAACACCGTTCAGCGTGGCGCCAGATGCTGCGGCGCTTTTGGCACCACGCCCTTCGCCTTTCCGTGTCGTTGGGCCTCTAGTGCCGCGCCCATCCCATCACACCCAGGCCCATCGCATCGTCCCAGACATCGCCAAGTTGCCTGGGCCTCGCCGCAGCCGCGATCGCTGTCCAGAGCTGCGCCTGTTCCCACCGACTCAGCGAACGGAGGGCCAATCTCCCAGCAACGAACTGCCTACCTGGCTCTTCGGCCAGTTTTGCCCACGCTCGCTACTCGCTGCGCAGACTTCCGCGCGCATCGAACGGGACAACTGTTGCGAAAGGCCGAGCCAAGAGAGGTTGCTCACCGGTTGGGGCTATTGACACTCGCCCAGCGATCCTCGACGGGGCTGCCGCGGAACGTCGTGGCCCCGCGGCGGTGGTCGGTCGGGAGCGGGTGGGCGCGCTTGAGCGCTGAGTCGTACCGAGATGACCGGCGAGTGTTGTGCGCCGCAGCATGAGGCGAGACCTTGAGCCCATTGATCTGCAATGGTTGTGCGGATCATCTTCATCGGAGAATCGTGGTTCCAGGTTGAGGGCACATGGCCGCCTGGCCGCTTGGTGTCGCTCGTACGGCATGTAGGTATGGTGGCTTGCTGGGCATGCGTTCTTCTCAAGCGGGCGACAAAGAAGCGCGGCTGAAAATCAACATGCGGCGTGTGAAAGCGGAATTGCCGCCTTTGGTTTGCTTCTGCAGCTCAAGCAGAAACGCCCCCAGCGTACACATCGCTGGGACATCCAGCCCACCGAGCCCCAGACCTGGTGAATTGTGCACAAGCCTGGTCTTCAATTGATTGTCGTCTGCCACAAGTTGTTGGACGACTGGCTTGGGGCTTGGGCGAATGATGAGGGGACCACATTGCCCAGACATAGCAGCGGTTGTTTGGCGGCTGTGGACGGCTCGTGGCTTGCTGGAATGATCACGGTCTACCCGGCACGGCGGGGCATGGCGAGCCAGGGCCACAGGTGTGGGACAAAGCAATTGAGGGGCAGCAGGGCCCCAGGCGGGCCGGGAGTGGGTGAACTGACAGTGGACGTGAAGGTGCGCTGCTGGCCGGTGCACGAACTTCGGCCGCGATCTCCCGGGGTGTCCCACCATCCCACGCCGCTGGTGTGGGGCGTGCAACTCCGCTGCTTGTGCACGCAACATTTCGCGACAAGGTGGGTTCTATGGGCACCTCCAGGAGATCCCTTGTGACATATGCGTTGCTTCGGCATGCGATGGTGCAACCATTTGTTCGTGCCAGCAGAATTTTCTCATTGACAACTTGTTGTGGACACACGGCCTGAATCTCATGGATCTTTCTCCCTGCGAGACGTGCATCATATTACGGCCAGAAATAGCGAGGCCTCACCAACGCCAGCAATTGTGCGCGGCGGAGAGCACACACATCAGGGACACGAGGGAGTGATGGTAGCGCCCTGCTGCCACCACCATCCAATTCGAGCACACATGTAGAAATGTCACAGTTAAAGCACCGGATGATAACAACTGCCACCACTTCCTCGATGTTTGCATTTTCGCCAATGAGGCAACCCGGGCACCAGAGCTTCCGTGATTATTGACACTTCAAGTGGTCAGTCTCCAGGGGTTGAGTCGCGCACTGCAGAGTGACGCAGCCCAGCACCCAATTGCATTCCCTCAGAATCCGTGGATCTTTATCATGTCCTTCTTTGCAAGCTTCCCCTGAAGCACAAAAGCCAGGATCTTGTTCAGACAAAAGTAGAGTGTCGCAGAGGCTGCCAGCTCTTGGGAAACTGCGGCATTTGCAGCATACCAGACAGGAAGGCGACAGCCTTCTCATTCTGATTTATTGTGCACGTTCATGAAGAGACAAGTCACAAAGACAATAGGACCTGACAAATGGTTGGCATGTCGCAAGGAGATTGAGTAGTGAATTGGTGGCACCTGCCTTATGCTGAGCATACTTCCATGGATGAAAGTACGGCCCATGTCACCACTTGGAGGGTCAAGTGCGATCCCGACTAGCCCAGCTACCTTGCGTCAACTCTCTCGGGCAATCTTAAGGATTCGAACGTTAATGGTGCACAGAAGAATTTTCTGTTCCTGATAATATTAGAGCACAGCTTGCAATCTTCTGGAGAAACTGCCAGAGAACACTCTCTTTCAATGTGGAGCTGTTTCATTGACAGCGAGTCGAATGCTGCAAATTTGGCAACGTCTGTCGACGATCACTGATGTCACAGTGCACTAACCTGAATGAGAAACTGGGACACAGGCTTCCTCTGATCGCCCTGCAGCTGAATGACCTGTGGATTGCACAAAGCACTGTGAGATGCCGCTGGCCTGCGACGGAGCTCAAAGCTTCGTTCATGCACAACACAGCCACAAAAGGAAACCCCAAGGTCTACAATTGCAGCCACGATGGGCTGGGTTGGGTTGGGGCAAATGGGCAAAGGGAGGGGAGGCAAGAGGAGGGGAGGAGCAGGTGGAAACACACAATGCTCCCACACCCTATCGAAAGCAAACGGGCATCTGCATATAGGGCAGATATTGTGCGGGACTTGTGCAGGAATGTTTTTAAAAGCATGATGCGTGTATAAGACACATGTTTGAATGTGGGCAGATGCACTGGGAACCGTTTGCCCCTTTACTGATACATGCATTCGACAGCTAACTCGCAACAAGCGAGGTCTTATGTCCCCTAACTATTGGCGAACTGAGGGACAAGGGCCGCTGTGATTCAATCAAGGGAGAATCTAACATGAGCTTGGTGCAGGTTGGGCACTGCAGTGACCAGGTAACACGAAGGTCAGATGTTTCATGTTGTATTGGCAGCAGAGTCCATACTGACTTTGCTTTTGTGCACAATTGCCATCCTGTAAGTAGCAATAACATAAGATGGGTTGCCACATACAGGACATGTCTCTTTCTATGGGTCGACAGCTCATCAGCTGATCACGTTGACACTATTGTACATTGTCACATGTTCACTTAAAAAGCAGCACAAAGAAACAGACACTGAAATAGACACTACACAACGTACCTTCCCCACACCTTCGTCTTCAACAACGATCCCGTTGCAGCAAAACTCTGGAAACACAGGCAAGAGTGGAGGTCAGAAGCACACATGAGTGCACAACAGCAGAACATACATCTCACCCAGCACGTGCTAAACTGGCAACAGTGTGATGCCTGCAGCAACTGCTTCAACGGGCCAGGCTCCACACAGATCTGGCGAACAAACAGCTCACAAAACTTGCACCCTGGACCATGCCCCCATGGCTTCAGAAGTCGCAGAATCTACTGGCCTCAGATGCGACATGCAGACCTGTCCCAGCCTTTCCAGACAGGGTTGCACAAGTACATGGAGCACACTGCCGCTTCGTTGACTTGGGTTCTTTTGTTGCCGCCTCCGCACCTTTCTTGATGGCCTTCAGCACTTTGGACAGGAACTTGTTCACCTTCTCCGGGTTTGACGTCCCCTCGAGCTTCTCAAACAGCTTGTCAAGTCCCTGAGCCACCACCACCGAACGCCCTCAGCGCCAAACTCAAGATCGGCAGCGCGAATCGTACAGCAGCGTCCGTCCGCTGCCCACAGCCCAGTCAACCAAGCGAGAAATCCGCCGCCACTACCCCAACCGAACCGCGCGTGAACACTTCAGACGAGGAAACACTGGCTGGTGGATGCAAGCGGCGTTTGGGAGTGAATCCACGTGTGTGAGAGTCCAGACTCTCAACAACGGCGGTTCCAAGCATGTGGCCTCAGTCTGTGCAAAGGCTCTGCCAGCAGCGGAGCTCCGGCGCTCCCCGTACAGGGCGGCATCGCGACAGACTATCCCGCTGGCCTGCCAATTCGCTTCTCCGCGTCCCTTTCTCACTGTGCAGGCGCCTTGCGATGCGCTGACTGCTGGCACAAGGGGGCACGGAGAGCCGTCCCAATGCCGAGTGTGACCGGAGAGGAAGCCGGCCCGCACCTGGGTGCCCGTACCGTGCGCGTAGCGGACGAGCGGCGAGCGGACACAATGAACGAATGAGCGGCAGAACAACGTTGTAGGATGCGTGCGTGGCCGTCATTCCCTTCACGCTTGCTGCACGAGGCACCGACAGGTTCGCCTATAGACGGCAATGGCAGAGGACTTCGGCGGCGCCCAGGGGCTATATGACACGCGCCACGCCTTCCCGCCGAGTCCCGATCGGCAGGCGCAGCACAGGGATTTACCATCCGGACCGGGCCGACTCACCTGGACCGTCGTCAGACTCTTCCTCCCGTTGCGCTGCTGCACGCGAATGTGGATCGCGTCTCCGGCCGTTGGGGAGTGCTCCCCGTCATCAAACTCGGCCGCGGTGCCTGCGGGGGCCCAAGGCACGCGTCAATCGCTCGCCCAAGGCCAGGGAAGGGAATCCGGGTCCAGATGCCGACGTGGATCGAACCGGAGAGGGGGGCGGGACGCCGAAGGCAGGCAGCCAGACGCTCGTACCTTTCGCGGGGAGGGTGAGGGCGATGTTTTGCGTTGCGACGTCTACCATTACCCGGACGCTCGCGGCTGTTCCAGGCAAGTCTTGACTTCTCGACCGGCCTGTGCTGTCACAGAGTGTGCTCGTCTGCGGGCTTGGTTGCTGTGGCTGTTTGGCTGGTTGGTTGAGGGGTTTGTCCTTTTGGGCTCTCGCGAAGATGTGACAGCAGCGGCTGACGCGGCTCGGGGGGTCACGTAGGCGGAAAGTAGGGACGGCCAGCCAGGGCTGGATTGGGGGGCTGCGGCCCGGAAGCCTCCAGGGGATTCGACGAGGTGAGTCAACGACGGCACCACCGCAGATGGGGAGATCCAGTATGCGCCGCGGGAGCGCGTTGTTGAGCGGCCTACGCGGATTTCGAAGATTCCCTGGCAAGGAAGGGCGTCACACTGTGGGGAGCCGGCCCCGGCCCCGGCCCCGGCCCATGACCCTTTCAAAACCGTGCTGACAGAAGGGAAAAAGGGTGGTAGATGGGTGCCATCACGTGTTGTTAGCCTCGTTCGCATTGACACCGCAAGATGACCACCGTTTACTGGCGGCGTGTTGCAACTTCGCAACATGCCACCAGCAAACGCTGGTCGTTTTGCGGTGAGCTGAACGGTGTGCAATTGCCCACCCACACAGCGCCCACAACACTGTGATCGAGTTGCAATCATGCTTTGGTGCACGGATCAGTGCATTTGATCAGCAAACGCGTTGTCTTGAAAGTACTCTGTCGGCATTGCTCGTTGACACATATCGCTCCTGGATATCGCAGAAGCTATTCATTGATTATGCGGCAGCCCTCACACTGTGTTGCCACGGCTGTTATGAGCAATGTGTGTATCAAATCTTAACTTCTGGGTTGCGCTGCTCACAGACCGCCTACCTGTTGGTGACTACATGGTTGGAAGCCTAGCACTTCACGCTCTGTCAATAGAGGGCAGGAATTTCGTTTTCATTGGGGCGCAATTATTCTGCTTGGTTTTCACGCCCATCATCGCCTACCAGGTGCACGGGCTGTGTTTTGTCATTTTGTGACAAATGTGATGCATGGATTTTGATCATGATGGTTGGGGCGCACCGGTGCAGAGTGCGCTACATGTCCCCTAGAAAATCCCACACAATGCACTGCATAACGCCGCAATGCTGCAACTCAGAATTCGGTTCATCAGCCACAGACGCGGCGATGTTTTCAACTGTCAACTTAATATCTCCAACCTTGGCGACATTCTCAACACAAGACAGTGCTTTACATTTCACACAGAGCCTTGCTCTCGGGAGATTTCCCCTGAGCCGTGTTTATTCTCCATTGAAGGGTTCCATCGATACGTTGCCAAAATTCAATCCAAAAGTGTCTCCGAAATGATCCACTTCGGGTGAAAAACAACCGAGCCAGCAATCGCCGTCTCAGGCATGACATCCAGCACCGCATATTTGCAGCCACACAACATTGAATGAAGGTCTGCGAATTTCGCAGGCTTGCCCGTTAACCCAAATCGCTCCAGACAAAATGAAATCCTGCAGAAGAACCTCACCCTTGCACCCTTACGCCCAGATCCAGAAAGAACTTTATTCAATGGAAACCTCGTGTTGGAGGGATCCCTGCATCACGTCGTTACGTGCATCAACGCGCATTCAGGCGCACCGTTGTACCTGCTCCTTGTCCAGGTGTTCCGCCTTCCAATCAATGGTCTTGGCGGTAAACTTGCAGATCTAAAAGCTGCCCATCTGGCGTCTTGATGGTAATCTTGCCAGCACGCCAGTCAATACGTGAATCAATTGAGGATAACCACGGCATACCCAGTACACCATCGACGTGTCTAAGACGCTCCGTACCGAGCACCTCCACCTTGAAGCGGCATTCCTGAGTGTATCCCCCTAGACAAAGCTCGTAAACAGCTTCCCGAAGCTCAGATTCAACCGGTGCCGGCAGCGCCTCATCAGCAGTGGCCCCCTGTGCTTCACAATCAATGCGCTCCTGCAGAGCGTGGGTAATAATATTATCGAAATCTCCAGAGCTTACCAGCATCCGCGCTGTGATTCCACTCAATTTGCAGACAACGCACAGGGGGCCGCAGATTCGGGCCAACCTTCGATCAACTAGCGTTGCACCAATTGCTTGCGCATCATCGGTCTCAATGTCGACGGCATCACCGGCAGTCAACGCCGGTATTGTGTCGCTTCCGGCACGTTCGATCGATGGATACGGTAGCGTGGGCTTGTCCTTCCGACGCTCATGGGGCTTGGTTGCCTTCAGGTAGTTGCGGTCAACGGTGCTCCGCGGGGGTCCGGGCACAAAAAGCCTTCTCCTGCAGGTGTCATAGGCGCTGAGTCCACCGAGAGGGGCCCCCTTCGCCGCAGACTGGACCCGCGCAGGCTGCCGGGAGTTCCCTACTCCTGAGGGTCGCTGCGGGGTGGGCCGCACAACGCCGTATTCAGGCAATTCGCGACGATCGCCACGAGGGGTGCCTTGCTCAGCCTCTACACAAATTCCGCCATGCACGCAGAAGGCTTCCGCTTGCTGACATGCCATGTGGCGTGCCCCACGAAACCCCTTCCGCCTATTGCAGCCCCCACGTCGGACGACGGGCCACCTGGTTTCAACTTGATCCCAGAGCTGTCTCCGACCTCTGGCGCTGTTGTCGTCTCCAAGCGGGTTCATCGTGGGCCTTGGGACCCTGCGCGGCACACGAACACCGGCCTCTTTGCTGATCGGAACTGTTCCTGAGCTTCCGAACCTTCTTCTGGGTCTAGGCTCCAACCACCTTCGTTCCAGGTGTCCAACCCCGCATCTGCGCTGGAGGACGCCGCACATCACAGTCCCTTTGTCGCCACCCACCCGGGAGATCGCCATCCATGCGATCAACTGCCTGGTCTAAAAGATGCTAACCAGGGCAACGCGAGGTTCCGGCGGGGGACGCGAAGTCTCGGGCGATGCGGACCACGAGAATTCGGCCCCAGACATGATCTGCCCCCAAACCCCTCTCCTACCCCACCCCAGCCCAACCCCTACCCCCCACACGCCTTGTGTTGTGACACCATCATCGGGCTCCTCCGCCCGTCGGAAGCGCCCCTGAAGGTCACTCACCTTGCCCGTCCTTGCGCGTGGCGGTGCATAACTCTAAAAGTTTGGGGAATGGTCGCGCGAGGGTTGCCTTTGCCGACGACGGTTTGGGGCGTTGGAGCGGGGGCGCACTGTGAAACGGTGGCACAGCCCAAGTCCTCGTTCAAACGTTTGCGCACCCACTGAATGAACACTGGCTCCAAAAGACAGGAGAGACAGCTGTCCCCTCGGGATATATGGGCTCTCGGAAGAGCCCGTGGCTTCTCGGCCGGGTCCGGGAGCGGGGCTGTACGCACACGGCAGCGATGATAGGGAGGGAAGCCGGCTCGGTGAAGGGGTGGCGGCGTGTGCCCCATGGTCAAGTGTGGGACACGTGGCGCCGTCGCATAGCAGCTCCGTGAATAACCCTTCGGATCAGGTTGATAGTGTGCCATCAGATTAGTTGCATGTCATCACACGGCCTGCCTGCGACGGCGTTGAGCGGGTCCAGGACAGTCACAGAGCGAACCCAACTTCAATCCGCAAGGATTGGGAATGTGGAAGTACAGCAGGATAGGTGGCAGTTGTGGCACCTTCGTAAAGTAGGGAGGGTACCCGCCTATTGAATCAGTCCCCGCCGAGCTGACCAGTTTGCAAGCAAGCCTGGGATATTTGACTGTGAGCGCGATCTGCATATCCCTTGGCCCATGCTCCAATGAGTCTGTAGACCAGCGGGTGCAAAACTGCCAAGGACATCATCGGCCGCTGGCACCCCGAGGGATACCTGGTTCACCCTCAGTAACCACCCACATCTTCCTAATGAAGCACCCATTGACACACTCCTGGGCACTGACCACATTGACAAGGCCAGGCCACTACAATTCTGAGCCCGATAGCAGGTAGATCTACGTTGTTCTCTAGAAAACAAGAAGGTGCCTTTCCACATTGTCATGTTTCATTCTTCAACATCCATGGTGGACGCGACAATGAAAAGGGAGCCAACTCCCTGTCCATTGCGAACAGAAACCATAAGCTCCCTTGTTAAAACTGCCGTTATTCACGAGTATCGGCACATCAAAGGCGGGCTCATGACCGAGATTGGGCAGCTGACTGGGCCGCTATTAACAGCCAGACAGGATGAAACGTCAAAAGGGGAGAAGGGAGAGATGGAAATAAAAAACAGATAATGTTGTCTAAAGCCGCAAGGGAATTTCGTGAATGTGTCAATGATGTCAACGACAAATGGATAAAGCGTCAGAAGGTCGTCACGCCTTACAATCTGTGGTGCATGACTGGATGCCTGAAAATGATGGTAAGAGGACGGCGGAGGAGACAACAAGGCAGTTCGACTCCCACCAAGGCTGCATGCTTGTGGATGTATTGAAAAGCGTTGACCATATGTGACTGAAGCTCGACTATTCATAAACATGAACGCTCAGAATTTTTAAGAGGGGTCACATGTTTGTTCCATGAAAAGGCCAGCGCCAGGAGTCTGAATTGACAGCCGCAAATGTTTCCCTTTAAGGGCAGCCCCGAGAGTTCGGATTCCACAGCTGTGTGAGTATTGGACCTCATAACCTTAATATCCCTAAGAATCTGACTGAAGGAAGGCAATCACCTCTATGTGTGGGTTAACTGTTTTGAAGCACTCAGCTCAGGATGTCGCCTGGACACATGGGCAAGAATCAGATGTGCAAGACATGCACGAAAAGACCTGCCATGAGTAAGAGCAGCCTATTTGAGCAGAGACTATGTTCATAGATATAAGATGTGAAAAAGATGATTGAAGATATGGCAGCGAATGAGTGGATAGTGTCTGAAGATAAACAGACTGGAAAAATGGGGCCGCGTTGCTGGAGTTTGGACATGATTCAGTTTCAAAGCCTGCAGCTGGACACGATTGAAAGTGATAGAACATATTGATGACATAGTTTCTGACATAAGGTGTCGGGGACGTCAGCACTAATATGGGCCTATCGAGGCTGTTGGATCTGGAGTCATATGGCCATGCGACAGAAAGGATATGCAAACTGTTATGGCCATTATACACCATCTGATGGCGAGCTTAGTAAACACTGATTAAAACCCGCACCATGGTGAAAATCTAGTTGAACACTACGGTGGTTCGCCAGGAGGTTGGCAGCTGCGCAGATGACTCCAAGCAGTGATCCAGGAGCGCTGAAAAAATGAGCCAAGATGGCCCAGCAATTATACACGTGCCGGTGCATTAAAATGGGCAGTAACTGCCATTGAGGTGACGCTCTGTGCCGGGGCATGGCGGGCAAAGGGATTTGCTGCCATGTGGAACTCACTCTTATGAAGAAACATGACTCATGAAGTAGCACGAATGTTGCAAGACGGACGCGCTGATTTGTGGCCTCGAGTCACTCGAAAGGAGCTTTGGAATGCAACTGAAACCGAACGCCGGTCTGCCACAGCCTTCCCCTGGCTTGACCGAGCGAGGGGACATCCTTTGCATCAACATTTACTTGGGCGTCAGTGGAGCAGTTTGACTGACATCCATACTTGGATGTTGCACTCTGATGAAGCGGGACCACCGTGTGTCGCTTTGACTTCCCACATGCCCAAAAACAGATATTGTCACGGGTACGGAGACACCCCTGTATGTTGCACAGCAAGACCGGGCCTTTTTGCTGTGTCACATGTTCTGACGGCCGAATCAGCAGTATACTATACGCGTATAGTGCCGTGGGAATGGATTAGTTGTGATTATCTGTGATTATCCCCTAAATTATTGCACGAATGCTGAAAGAGTATAAACTATTGATCACGTACGTAAGCTTCGTTGAGTGACCTATTTGGAAAACCTGCGGGGTCCCAAGTACTCACAATGTTGTTGTACGCATTTCACTAGAATAAAAAGGCCGGATGACACAGTCATGACACGGTCAGCACAAAATCCAACTGTGTGCTTTCGGCAAATGTGGTCCCAATACCACACAGTTAGTACACACATCGACACAGTTTCAACCGCGCACCCTCAAACAACTGTGTAAACTACACGGTTTCCCAGGCTACACCGTTGAAACTGCGTCAATGTGTGCATTACCTGTATGGTTTTGGGACCACATTTGCTGAAAGCACACAATTGGATTTTGAGCAGGCCGTGTAATGACTGTGTCACCTGGCCTGTTTTTTACTAATGTTTCTGAGCTGCCTATTGGGAAAACCTGTGGGGTTCAAGCGCTCAGAATGTGCATCAATTGGGTGACCCTACCAGGTTCCAAGGACGGCATGTTAGGTGGGCTGGGAAGCATTCGCAGACATTGGCAAAGTATTGCAAGCGCAAATTAGAGTAATTCATACAAAAAACTGAGTAAACAGGCCTGCAAGAAGTCACCGTGACTTAGGTCCTCTGATGCAGACCAGCATTTTTTATTAGTCATTGATTCTAGTCGGACACTAATTCATTGATATCAAGTCCAATCCGACGTCGAATAATAGACATCATTATAAGTGAGTCATACATTATTCCCATCTATGACTGACGTCCCTGTCCCATCAATCCCCTCCTGGCATGAGCCAGACTAGCCAGGATCCAGAAAAACGGAGAAAGGAAAGGTGGGTCCGAAGCCCCATCACTAAAAGAACGTTGGGTGATTGTCGTCCTGCCTCGTGCAAGGCAGACCTGCCCGCAGAAACACAAAGAAATCAGAGGCCTTCTTTGACAAGTCGCCAGCCTCGCCAACTGAAAGAAATTTGGCAAGGTCTGATAGAAAAGGATATCAAGGATTGATTGTCCAGTTAGTACAACTAATGCGCAGTGCCCGAACTGGATGTCACGTTGTATGCCGATGGTATTCTAATGTCATTGGGCAGTGTCAGGGACACTGAAAATCCAACGAAAGATTGGATAGGAATCTTTATAAACATCAAACAGTTGTTTCATCCTTGAAAAACGGTCATCTGTGGTTTCCTGGTCTCAAGCTTCCTAAACTGAATACTTCTGAAACTGATTCGCATTGTGAGAGTATTAAGGGCCATCAGGAAGTCGTTCGAAATGCTCGGCTGCGCCGTTGCGTCATTGATGCGTGGGAAGTCCTCCAGTTGGCCAATTTGGCTCGGGAAACTGCCCTGGTAAAGGGCCAATTGAGCTTACTGTTGAATCCTGAAAGGAGTCGACGTACCCGACAGGGAGGGAGACACTTCACAGTTGCAGCTGCGCCCCTTACTACACCAGGGGCGAGGACCTGTCCGCAGTCCTAGCCACTTTTAACTGATGTGTACTTTCCTTGCTGGAATGACTTTGGGCTTTGTTATTTCGATAGGATCCCTGTGTCTTGGGATCTGGGTGGGGCATGTCTTGCAAACTAAACACAAAGTCTGACCGTGGTTTATCAGCTTAACTGGGCAGCCACATCATGGTCATCGAAGCTCGATGGGCCTTCTCAACTTGAATTTCTTGCTGACAATCACAGGCTGACAACAATTGGTGTTGAGCACCCTATTATTGTCAGCCTGCGATTACCAGCAGAAAAAATCAAGTTGAGAAGGCCCAGGAGTTTTCTTTGATAAGAGCAGCAACTCCAAGCTGAAAATATGTATTGAAAAGGACGGCCAAGGCGGCTTATTTTCCCCAGTGAAGGAGATGAATACATCTCGGCTGGGCACGTGCCACTGCTACCTGACGTTACATAAAATGATGTGTGAGTCAGATGGTCATTTTGAGTGCTCATTTGGTCTGCTCATTTGATCTGCCCATTACACATTTGACGTCTGGATTTACTTTCAGCTGCAGTATGGCAATCTTTAGAATGGAAAAATTCGCTGCCGCTGCTTTTCTCGGGCAGATTAGTGAATTAATTGCTAGCTTCCCAACCTCATTGTCAAGTGCCCATTGCCGCACATCGATACGTATTCCACTTGAGCCTCTTCCCTTGATTTCTCAGCGACATTGCCATTCGCCCTCCAGCCGAGTCTGTCGCTGAGCTGGCGCGGCGCCCCCCGTGGCCATCCGCTCGAATCCCCCAAGAAGTTCCGAGCCGCGTCCGGGCGGTGCCCAGTAAGCTCCACGCCAGCGCGCCCCTTCCCACGCGGCCGCCGCATTCCCGCAAAAGTGCCAAGCGTCGCGTCCCAGGCTCGCGCCCTCTTATCGGCTCCCAACCGCCGGCCGACGCGCAGGAAATAGAGCCCGCCGCCGCCCCCCCCCCCCCCCCCCCCGCCTATGGCCTCCCGGCAGCCAGCCCTCCCGCTGCTGCCCGCCGCCACTGCCGCCCATGCCGTGCTCAGGAAGATGCTGTCGCTGCACAGGCTGAACCTGAGGCTGCAGCCGCAGCTGGTGCGGTCGCTCGCAGGGGCGGCGGGGCTGTGCGTGGGCGACGCGCTGGGCCAGATGGCGTCCCTTGGGAGGGTGGACGGCCGGCGGGTGGCCAGAGTGGGGGTCTACGGCCTGATGTTCCACGCGCATGCCTGCCACCTCTTCTACTCGGCGATGGACAAGGTGAGGCAGCGGGTCCATCGATGAATATCCCCCCCTCCATCAAGACCGCTTTGATACTTCCGGGTTTGCGGCTGGCGCTGACTCTTGACCCCGTTCTGTGCCTTTCCCCTTCCTCCGTCGAGCAGCTCATATTCCCGGGGAGCCCTGCGAGGTAATGTTCCACCGGCGCCGGCGCGCGACGGCGAATCGCTTCACAAAGGCATTCCAGACGCGGCGACCATCAGGACTGGCATGAGTGTTGATTTGGAAATCATCACACGCGCACGGTGAAATAAAGCCGTTCTCAGTATCGCAAAGCAGTTCCAGCCGCGGCGGCCGTCAAGAGTAGCGCCCTCAGCAGGACAAAGTCTGGCTGGCGTTTCCAAACATCATACCCACCTTTCCGAGTGACCTTCCCAGCCGCTCTGTGCGGCGGCAGCCTTGGATTGAGTGCATTGGGTCAAGCAACCGCGAGCGCCCGCCAAGCGGTTGACCGCCAGGCCAACTTCACAACTTTGTCCAACGGCCTGTTGCGTTGTGCGCGGCCCAGTCCCCTGTGCGTGGCGACCAAGCTGCTGCTGGATCAGGCGGTGTTCAGCCCGACGATGTGCGCTGCGTACTACACGGCCATGAAGACCCTGGAGGGCGCTCCGTGGGAGGCGCCCGCCGCGCTGAGGCAGAACCTCATGCCCACGGTCACGGCCGCGTGGGCGTTCTGGGTGCCCGCGCAGACCGTCAACTTCAGGCTGGTAACACCGGAGAACAGAGTCCTGGTCTCTTTGGGACTATCGGTGAGTAGCCCCTATCCTCCTCCTCCTCCTCCTCCTCCTCGTCCTCCTCCTCCTGTGCGCGCTCCGCCCTCAAGTGAGCACCCGTTATGTTCAGTTGCGTGGAGCAACTTCTCGGCCGCCCTGTCCCTAGCATGGTCAGCGCACTCTGTGCATTGAGTGCTTTGCACGCAAAGTTTTGGACCCACATTAAGGCGTGAACAGTCGTGGGTTTGACTGGGGCAAGTGAGTTTCGGGCCCAATCTGCCGATGACGTTGCATCCAAACTATGGCGGTCCGGGGTCTAAATAAGTTTGTCGGGGTAAATACGCGTGTGGGATTGGCGGCTTGCCGCTGGGCACGGCCTTGAAGGAATGTGTTGCTGCCCACAGGTCCTTTGGAACGCCCTGCTCTCGACGATAGCCACGGCGAACGAGCGGCCGCTGGCGGACTCACTGGGCCACATCAAGACGGCCACGGCCGCCGGGAGGACCACCAACGCGCTCATGGCTCGCACGGCATCGTTCGCGGCAGCCTGAACCCCTCTGGGAATGTGCAGGGCAGCCCATGGCGGCTTTGGGCAACTTGGACGGTGTAGTTCGGTGGTGCATTGACTGATGGTAGCTTTGCGGTGTGCGTGTGCCCGACCGGGGGCAGGCATGAGGGGCTGGGGTCGTCATGCTTGATTCAAAATGGCCCGCCTCGTGCTCAACGGCGGCCGTTGTGCTTGGTTTTGCTCGATTCAGTGGCCGCGAGCGTCGCCATTTTCGGCCGCGCATAGTTATGGCAGGTCGCTGTTTACCCCGAGCGGGCAGCGAACGGACAGGGAGCTTCGAGCGGGGCTTGTGGCAATGGGTGGAACTGTGCTGGCGGCCACACGGCGGCAATGGCCGGGCACATGGGGCCCTAGAATTTGGGACAGATGGAGTGCGTAGTGTAAATTATGAAGCGGTCACAAGTATATATTGGAGAATGCGTTCGCCATCATCTCAGCTCCCGGCGGCAGATTTTCTGAGGTACTTGTCAGGGACCCCACAAAATTTTGAGAGGAACGTTTTATGTAGATTAGATTGAAATTCAATTGCTTATTTGCTTATTTTATTTTTCATCAAACAGCGGCTCTTCCGCCTTTTTGGGATTCGGTTAATTAAGCGGTAGGGGATTCCGACACTGACCTGGAATCTGTTGGCGGGAGAATGTCGGTTATGGCGACCTGACTTTGCGAGCTTGCACCAGGATAGCAAGGTCTCAAAATTTTGCTGTGGGCCATGATACATGTCCGAATATCAGCGATTTTCCTGCGCATGTATTGGAGACTTGGAAAACTCATGACAGGCTGCAATGTATTTCCGTGCATTCTGGTGGACGTGAAGATGTGTGGTTGATCGTTCTGCCTTGCACAACTTGTAATATTTATAGCCATTTCTGACATTGCCGTTTTCAGCTTCGACAAGTTGACATGCGGCAATTCTTCGTGCCTTACGTTATGGCGCATGTGCCCTGTATTCGATAGCGTATATGGCCGTATTCGATGCAATGAGACAGTGCGTTCCCAAGTGTACTGTCGGTTGCGCAACTGATGGGGGCGTGCCTGTCTCATCAGTTTCATTGCCAATTGTGCAATCCTCAGTGAGGATTCCTCACGCTGCAGGATGCCTTGAACATGGTTGCTTAATTTTGCTTGGGATGCAGTACGTTGCACTAACCACTGTGAAGCGCGCAGTTTCTGTCAGTGTAGAAAGCATTTACACAAGGGTGGTTTCGGCTATCACAGTCAGACTGAACAACAATAAGCGCCCTTATTTGCTGAAAATCAGCATCCGCTCAGATCGCTTTCAATGGCGCGATCCCTTTGAGGGTAAGATACGGCGAATCCATTGCAGATGGGATTGTCACATTGGGTACACACAATATGTGAGGCGCATGGTTGAAGATTCACAACAATCCAAGATTATTTGTTGCACTCTTCTTCAATCTTTTGTTAGATTTTCTGAACAAGCCTATTCGCATGGTAAACGGCACTTCCAATATTTCCTTAGCTTTGTGTCATGAATATATAACAAATTATCATGTTCCTTCCCTTATTAATCAACACAAACAAACGAAGTTAGGATGATCATGAATAATCACATAAATGTTCAGGGATTGGCGCACACAACATCTCATCTCAACAGTTGAATTTCCATTTGTTATTCCTGCTACCTGTACTAGTGCAATTGCTGACGACATGTGAGTCTGTCTCCAATGGGATTCTTCAACATATCATGGCAGTCCTGATGCAAGGCTTTGATGCCTACTCTACACTAAATACAAGATGTGTTTCACAAACCCACAACGCAGTATCATATGCAGGAATGAATCATTCTACATAGCATTCAAAAATGGATAAAGTGTTCAAGGAAAAGTCAGCTGGTGTGAATGGTTTTCAAATTTCAGCACACAAGGCAATCCATAGGGGTATGGCTCACCTATTGTCTGGAGGCATTGCATTTTGTTGTCAGCTCCCTTTCGCCGTGGCGGCAACCACATTCCAGAACTGTGTGGCGAATGCAACAGGCACACCACGGTGCCTAGGAAATGCCCAATTCTCCAGATTCTGCATATCATTGCAACTGCAGAAAAATCCAAGCTGATCTCTTGCAGGTGCAGGACCCTTATCATAGGACAGCTGCCACCTCTGCCGTCTGGAAAGCGTATTACTTTACGGTGTCTCTAGATTCCTGATCCTCTAGGTGCTCAAGAGAGTCACATAATCTGATATTTCCGTCAAGCTGTGGCGATTGTGCAGAATCCGAACTTCCGATTGTTCCCAAGGGCCAAGGGGTGTTTGAAATTATGTCAAGCACCCAAAGTGAGAGAAGCTCAGAGCTGTCATGCTCATCAATTCCCCAAATCTAGGAGGCAGTTTCTCCAATCCGCCACTCGCTCAATTCCAGCACCATCAAGTTTCTTAGGCCTTGTGTTTGAGTCATGCCGAATGCAGAATCCCAAAATGCCGTAGCACGGAAATTGCCAGATTTTGCCATTCCAGAAGGCAATTTGGAAAGTGGTTGGCACCCCTGCATCCGCTCAATCCACCCTGGGTCACCATATGTGTCAGTTGAGAACGGGCTTTCCAGCCCAAATCTGTACTACAGATTTTAGTAATATCCTGACTTGCTCTGTAACAAGTAGGCCATTTTTTAAATACATTTATGTTTTAAAGAGACGAAACTGAGAGTATTGCACACAGACGCCCTGAATCAGGGATGTGAACATTTTAATACTGCATGTATTGTTCAACAAAGGTTTTAGGGCACGCTCCCGACATCCCCAATCAGCACGCCACAAATTGCAAAGGGCTCACCCGCGGAAGATTCATCGTACAATCATTTTGGGCACACTGAAATTAAGGCTGCAATCGCCAGCTACTCAATGTTGGGTCTTCAATGTTAAAAACCGTGCCCATTCTCCTCCACAGCATGGACTTTCATCGACGATCAATGCCCCTGCCACTCTACACCTCTATTTGCAAATCATTGGGTGTGGATCTCGCTTCAATCAACTATCTTTTCCCATTTCAAATGAGCCTCTTCACTACAATTCGTCCATCGCTCTCGCCATGCAACCGCTTACAATTTCCCATTCTATCCCTCACTCGATTGTCATTGGAGATTTCGACATTCATGTCTTGTACGCCATGCTCTGAGGTGCGTGTGTGACTGGGCAGGCGTCGAACCGTAACACCCAAGTATCCCAGTCGTGCTTCCTGGCAGCGACTGAGACGTCTCCATGGGACTGAGTCCTCTCGTGAGTGGGAATGGGGTATCCCGTCACGGCGCACATCTCCGACTTGGCCTGAGGGGCGTACATTCAGGCCGAGAGGAATGAGCTAGGAAATATTGTGGATGCTGCTGCGAACTTCATTCAAAAGTGACACCATACTCGCTAAAGAGAATTTTTCTCCAAAAGATCGACCAACAAAAAATATTCAATCAATCAGTTAATCATTTTTGGGCCCTGGGAAGTTTTCCTCCTGTGCAATGTGCATCCCCGTGATGCAAACAATCCCGTGCAATGGCAGCTGCCAAAGTACTGTGGATCACATTTTTGATTGAAAATGAGTTCAAGACTCGGTGCTCACCTTTTTTGATGCGCTCCGTACTTTGTGGTGCTCAGTACTTTGGCTATATACGCGCATCTCGAAAATGCGATTGAAAAGGCCACTTTTGAGATCACGAGACTCGATTCAGCTTGAAACGCGGGCTTCTGCTATGCTACTATAATAGTATATATCCAGAGATGATTGGTTGGTTAAACTCGTGCTTTAGCTTCGCTACGTTTTGAATTATTTCCAGACAGATGTAGTTAAGACGGTATGAATGACTTGGGCAGAATCTGATCAAAAAACGGATCATTTTGCGCCATTCGGAGGTTGCGTTCTGGCAACAGTATACTTGGCTCAGTTGTTTGGGAGGCCAGTAACTAGGATAAGTTTGGGGCGGCAAATACAATTGTAAGGGTCCCGGAGTGCTTTGCTGAATTGCAAATAGCAGCCGCTGCCATGTTTCTCACCAGAAATGGATGGAATAAGAAATTCGTGGAACAGGTCGGAGAAGACATTGATATGTTGTTTGATTGGCTAGGTATCGCGCTTCGAAGCTCAGTTCTTCCGCCTTCTGTAATAATCCTTACATAAGTCATTAGTAACACCATTTGGTCGTTTTGGTTTCAAATAAAAAGCGGAAACAGCGCAGTGCATTCAAAACGCCACATAAAGTTGTGCTGTTATATGGTCGGAGTACTAAACTTGCTTAAAACAGCGTATTGAATTTATAACACAAAGGTATACATCAATAGTTAGAATGGTGAACCAGACATTCTACTTTCAAATGCTGAACGTTTTCAGTCAAATCTGAAGTCCGTGGAACGCCGTATCTGTGCACAGGGGCCACTTTCCTGTTGCGAACGTTTTCCAACATCCAGACACTATACTTTCTTTACATGAAAGATAGGTGAAAGCTCCTGCGCCTGTCCCCTCTAAACACGAAATCGAACATTCGCTCCCTAAAGATGTGCTCTACACTCAACAGTACTTATCGTTATTTCTGTGATGGAAGGGACGTTCACACCCCCAGCGGAAACGTGGCGCAAAAGTATGTACACGTGTTTCCGAGGTCTCACGAACCTTGCAGTTGTGGCAGGTCAGATTCGCCTCATAGGTGTCCGATCCACACTGGCTGCACACTCTGGCTGACAACGACTGCTCGACCTTCTGATCCATGGACACGGCCAGCACCCAGTCTCTGACCTCCTCGCGCCTCTCTTCCGTGACGTACTCCCGCTCAGGTAGGCCGAAATCGTACCTGGAACGCCAGGTTAGCCAATTCAGGTCCCCTCCAAAATTCTGGCAGCTCGACTGGTGTGATGCAGCCTGCGTAATGTGCTAGATCTGCTTGAGTTCGCTTCTGTTATTGATGCAGGTCCTGTTTGTTGAATCCACTTGATTGCCAAAACGCGAGCAGCACAGGATTTGGGTGAATCGATGCAAAACTCAAATGACCGCAAACAAGGTTTCAAGCACATGCTTAAAATCCGACGTTTTTTCCATCCAACAATGCAAGTAACGGATAAAAGCGGACTTTTAGAAGCAACGTCGTTCAAGAAAATCCAAAATTGGCTCCGAGTTTCCAATTTTTATTGTCACACTTTGTATTTGTATTTCATGTGAGCAAATGAAACGTAATATTCCATTTTTACCTTTGAAGAAGCCGACGCATGGAGATAATATCTTGTTCTCAAACGCCAATTCACAAGAAATAGTGAAAATCGACAACAATGGATGTTCAAGTAAGATTGCCCATTTCGGCGACTTACGGTATATCAGTGTCCACGAAATCCGCATTTTCGATCATGCCGCCCCCATCCCCTTGTTCCATGGCCTCGGAGAGATCCAAATACCGATTCAAGAAAACAAAGGCCATGTTTAAGCGTCCGGCTTCCTTCCACAGAGTCCCCGCCTCGTAAAAAGCCTTTAAACAGCAGAAGCTTGTGAGAAAGAGTTCAAATTAAAAAGCTTTAATGCAAAGACCCGTACAGGAAGTGCAGTGCTCAGTTGTGTCGCAGTAAATAGCCACTGATGCACAAGTTTTGAAAAACCATGGCACAAATACCCACGTAACATAATCATGATGATAGCTTTCTACCAGTGAAATTGGTCAAATGTAAGCCAAGCTGCCACAGGTTGCATTTTGAAGGGTGACGGGGATTCTGTTACAAAAGGAAATTCAGATCTCTCTCGGTGCGTGCGGTCGGCCATCACATTTCTATGGGGGCACATGCACATAACGCGCATTGCCTGCCTCTGCCAAATTGCCAACCAACTTGGCGGCGCAACGGCTTTCAAAAACAGTACCAGATACTAAATCACGTGCTCGCTTGCTCCAAAGTTTTCCAGCAGTAAAATATTAACCAATATTTAGCAATTAATCATATATTTAGTTATCCATGCTCGCGTCATTCATTTTTTTATCGCTTCATCTTTATGCATGACAAATCGCCGCTCCTGCGCGTGTTAGAGATGTCGCGATTGGATCCGTGTGCAACGCAAAAATTTGCTGCGGAATTCATAAATAGTCACACATTCTCCATTGGCGTGCTACGTTGCATTGCCGAAAACATTTGCTGGGCATGGATACATCACGAGGGCGCTGATTTCCAAACTCTGGAGACGAGGATACCATCTCCCCGAGTTTCAAAGTTTCTAATTACCTAAACATCTGTCTTGAAGGCACCCTTTTTGCATCCGTGATCTAATGCAACCATGTGCCTCATCCCATGTCCGCACCACTCGAAGTGGTGGGAACTCATTGAAGGGGAATCTAGACACTCATTTACATTCGGATAAATGGTCCACACGGCAGCTAATATAGAATTTCGATGAGGAATTTCCTTACCGAATTATAATAGAATGTATTCAGAAGTTTCTTCTGGAAAAGTCGGCTCAAGCAGGTGCAGTAAAGCACTGGGCCTTACACCAAGTTATTCCCCAATGTCGGTTGAAACTAGATCGCCACCTTGTCCGCCGGCACGACGTCTATGTATCTCAGCAGCGAGGTGGCCTGCTTCGCCGCCATCTCCTCCCATCCCTCCTCGATCGAGACGTTCACCATGGAGAGGTAGTGCGCCGCCCAGGACAGGCGCGTCAACTCCGCCTCCGCAGCCGTCGAGGCGCTCCCGGAATTCCTGACCTCTTCCAGCAACCTGGCAAAATTTTATGACTTTGGCATATGGTGATGGAAGAGGCACCCAAAGCGCTCTGAATGCACCTGTACTCATTTCTATTGGTCGCAACCATGCTTGGTATTTACGTTTACGTGTGCTTTTTGCGTTTGCATTTTCATGCGCAAAAACGTAAATTTGCAAAAGGATGCATTTGTGGCTGTGCTTACGCATCTTGCGGCTCGTCGGGACACCCAGGTTACTGATGAAGTCCCGAACAACGATCAGTCTTCCGCCTCCTCGAGCACCCATAACACAGCGTCAACCTTGCCCTCGGCTGGGGCAAAGACGCGGTCGAACAAAAGGTCGTTTAATGCCCACTCCAGCTCGTCTAGCTGCCTCTCCCAGGACTCCTGATTCCGCAAGTACTGTCTTCGCTTTCATCCGCGGAAATTATCTTTTGCATCTCATGATGCATGGCCTTTTAGCTTCAACCCATAGCTCCATTCAACATGCTATTTTAATAACTTGGCAGAATTTCTGTGTATGCTCTTTACCAGGCCTATAATGCCGCAAGCATGCCGATAGCACCCCAAAATGTGACAATGCGAATACGAATTTAGAGGAAAACGAGAGGAAATAGAAACCACTGAGCTGTTTCACTTCCAATTATTTGTGAACAGACGTGTTCCGCGGAACATATAATGCGAAATTGTGTTAATATGAAAATATAATTTTTCTCTCGCCCGTTTGGATTGCATTGACACACACAGAGATCACGCCCGCTGAATGCTGCCCCATAAATCCCAAGTTGCGGTAAAAATTAACGCAGAAATAGCTAACTAGTCCTCAACAAAATTCACGATGCATGCGCGGTTATTCCATCGCATGACATGCAGAAATGCTGTCAATGAATCCCTATGGCGCGGTGCCGTGAAACGTCTGAAGGCGGCAACTAATTCCCTTGCCTGACAGCTCTTCAATTATAGAATTGAAAAAATAAATCTAAATAACCCTTAATTGAATACTTGTAAGCCGCCATCACCAATCGATCCTTTGCTGCTGAGCAAATGATAAGCATTTACCCGGCCTACCTGCGCATCACCAACGCAATGCCTCTTTCACCCACATCCGACCGTTGCGCCTGGGGCAGCTCCAGGACTTGCCTGGCGATGTGGCAGTACAGATCCAGATTGGAAGGATCCGCATCGGTGCCCCGCGTGGCCAGGATGGACGCGGCCTCGCAGAATTCTCCCTGCCTTACTTTAAGTCGCGCGTGCCGTGCAGCGCACTTGGCGGAAACTCCCGGCCCCTGGGCTTCTGCCAGGGCGTAAACCTTGTCCCATTCCCCCTGCTGAGCATACATTTCCAAGGCCTGCAGGCAAAAATGTTTCATCTAAATTATTTAAAGCTTCGCTCATTAACACTGCGCTGTGGCAAGATTGCCCCATCCCAGAATTGCCTCTGGAAGTATTCGTTCCTCGAAATACACCATACGGATTGATGAATTGCAGAATGCAGTGCATTTTCGAGGGTCAGCCACGGTGAGAGCGACTACGCGCCCTAGATGCTCGTCAGGCTCACGTGGCAAAACTCAAATTTCGTAAGGAATCTTGATAGCCGCTTATATCCCTAAAAAATATTGCGCGGCTCTCAGAGAACGCTCTGAGTGCGTCAAAAAAGAGCGCTCTTCTTTTCTCAATACATTACATCTACTGTTATGGCTGTGAAGTCTCTACACAACCACCGCGGCATGAAATCAGATCGTCTCAACAAGTCACAAGTGCAACTTTGCAGAAATTCACGTTATTTGTACAGGTGTTCTCCCATCTCTGTAAGTGATTTTAGGGATTCCGGGTCACTAATTGAGCCAATTAGACGAATGATGGAGTGCCTGTCAACATGGCGCAGACAATTGAGTTAACTAACATTGTTTAAATTTCGAAACATTAATATATGTTATGTAAATCTGACAAGCAGAGAAACAAACTGAGTTAATTAATATTGTTTCAATTTCGAAACATTAGCAGATGTTATATAAAAATGACAAGCAGAGAAACAAATAAGGAGCTGAGGCGTGAATGCACAGGTGCAAAACTCAGCATTGCTTTTAGCCTGAATGAACGATGGACAACGAACATGACCAGCCTCCCGGAATGTCTGCAGGAAAAAAAATCGGAACAGAAACAAAGCTCAAGGCTGGCCGAAGATTGAATGAACTAAAAAATCTACGCAAAAAATTACGAGAGCTGTTAGGGATTGCAGGTCAGAACTGGCGTTGCTTCCAAGCCGGCCATGTCGTACTACCAAGACGCTTTGTGTTCCACCTGCGCGGCCTGTCCCCGTGACGCAAGCGCGTCAGCGTTCCTGTTGGACACAAGGTGCTGGTTGTACCGCTCTTCCACAAAGGCCCTGAGACCGGCGTTTCCCCCCGCCACCGCCCGCGCCTTTTCGAAATTCCCGCCCAGGCAATACGCCTTCGCGGCGCCCTGGACGTCGTCGATGCCTTCATGGAGCTCGGCCGCCGCCTCGTACCTGCGTCGATCGGGGTGAGGACAGGGATGCAATGAGCGTTTCTGGCGGAAACTGCACAAAATGGCCAAATAATACCTGCTCAAGAGTGTGCAAAGTTATGGACTTGGTTGATTTCCAAAAGGCAAACAGAGGAGCTCCCCCACGGTGCTCGAAAAAGTATTATTTGGTCCTTCTTGGGCTAGTGAATGTAGCGTAAGGATGCCTGAGGGTGTATAAGGATGTCATTGCAATGCTTGTGTGCTCGCTCGGCCAATGTTGATCTGATGGTCGTGTGTCTGAGCTATTCAATACGCTGGGGAGGGCCAGATCGCACACTCTCAACCTGGATTTATATTGGTTGAAGTGTGCAATTTTCGTGACATCGATTCTATATTTTCAAATCGGAGGATCAGTCCGTACGCAGGCTGTTAGCTCAGCAGCATCCAGCCTGAGGACGGCTGTTTGGCCTCCATCAGGGACAGTACTGTTGCTCGCACCTTCCAATGCGCATGAGATTATGAGATACGGTGTCCACGACATGATGGAGCCGGTTCCTCTGGTGGGTCATGGCGACATTCACCGCGTTCTCCCACAGCTGCAAATCAAAACGACGTCCTTCCAGCTCAGAAAGGCTGTCAGTGCGCCAAGTTATGCTGCAACTTCATTAGAACATTCAGTGAGCAAGCCAAAAAGAGCTAGCGCCATAAGCGAACTTAACGCGCTTTCAGGAAAGATTGCCACAAGCAAGTACTGTAAAATACTGAACCAAACCAACTTTTCTACAAAACAGGGTTGTTTGCGCTAGGAGTCTCAAAAAGGGATATCAGCTGTGAGTGTTCGTGGCCATGAGGTTTCAATGCGTTTGCCTGAGCCTTCTTACAACGTTGGTACTTCGAGCATTGTTGATTTACAAAACTTACAGGTGCTGGCGATCAATAGCGATTCACAGATGTGCAAAGATGCCCTCACATTGTCGCTACAAACAAAAGGAAATATTTCTGGAAGTTCTTTCTGGCGCTTTTGAATCTTCTCAGACGCTTGATCAACAACCGAGTTTGAGCAACGCCAGGCACCACTCCAGCCCAATATGTTCCACCAGATCCGAAACAAAATCAGAGGTAACTCAAGGCCCCCGCTTTGGCCCTCTGCGCTCAATATGCCACAAAGATCCGATAATCTCCATTTTCGGACACGAACTCGTAAGGTGAGCATGTGCATTGAAAGTATGAAGTAGCAGGTCGTGAAGGTCATGAAGGTCATTCCAGGATCACTGTGTTCAAAAATATATGTTAGGTTTTTGGGCCCTCAGGAACATTCATGACTTTCATCAACCCTTCGCGGCCCCTCCGCGGCCTTCGTATTCGGTTTTGATAAGTATCGAACAATCTTCCGATATTCGAACGCGGGTGCAAAAATGCGATCAACGGCATTTCAGCCCCAGCCCAAGCGCAATTTGCTCCTTCCTTGGGGCAAACTGCTTTGCAGGCCTATAAGCCGCCAATGACATGAACAGCCTGAAATGGAAAAAGGCAAAAAAGAAAAAAAAAGCAAAAAAAGCAAGAGAATAAGATGCAGTGCTCATGAGATCTGTGAGCACCCAATTCCAAAGGAACGAAGATGTGACATAGCGTTCGACGATTGCGCGGCTCCAATGCAAATGCCCACCCCCTGTGGCCAAACGGAAATAAAACGCACCGGCACTGATGAATTCCTGCTCGGCCTCTTTGAACCGCCCCTCGTCCTCCAGGTACATCGCGTACTTCAGGTGCACATCGGGAAGCTTGCCGCTGCCGCAAGACCTGGCAAGTTGGAAAGCGTGGGCGAACGCGCCAGATTCGACGGCGTAGTCGATTGCCTGGTCTATGAGTCCCAGCGCCTTCAGCAGCTGGGCGCCCTCATCGCCGCCCAAGCTTACAGCCCAAGCGTATGCCACCTGCGAATAGACAATCGTACGGGTTGCATGTTGTACAGTAATAGCGCCTGGTTGACGTATAGTAGTTTCATTGTGCTGATAAAAAAACATACTCGTTTGCAACAGTTTGGTGCCGTGTAGTCTGAAAAATGTGAATATAGCTTGGGCAGCCAGAATGATACATTCCGTCAACAATGCTGGGCTACAGAGATCATGGGTTCATGTCCAAAATGGATTTGACGTGGTTTCCTAACGTACCTACATCCGAATGTCCGGGCGCATCAAATTATGTGTTTGTTCGATATTATTGTCGAGAAGGAAACGCAACAAATGGGTAAAACTAACCAGTTGTAAATTCTGGACAAACGAACTCACAAGAAAAGCTTGACACGAGCCCACGCATTGAGAGGCTGCGATTCACAGAGCTCGAGAGGTCTGTAGCAAGACCGTAATGTGAGCCTATCTAAGTTAGGTTGTATGCTTGGATAACCTGGAAGCATTTTAAAGAAATAATCGCCAATAAATCGCCGCCGCATAGTTTAGATTCGAAAACACAGGCCATTTCATGTGCATTGCTGTAAGGTGCGTATCTGAAGCCCACCAGGTGATCCAATACAACGGCGCAAGTTTTGTGCATGTGCCGTGCTTTTGTCATGCAAAAATCCTCCTGCACATATTTGGCTATGGTGTTGGCGAAGAAACAAAGCGGGAAAAGGGCTGATGGTATTGGGAGTCGGACCTATACATGCACATCGCGCGTTCAACAGATTGAGATGCGTACTTCCGAAGGTGCTCTTTGAATTGATGAAGGAAAAATAAATTGGGAATGAGTAAACAAGGGTGGCAAATTATGAGCATAGCATTGCGGAACACAGCGGCTGTTTCACAGTCTATGCATTCAGTGACAACACACCCGTGATTACAGTGTCCCAATGTTATCATGTAGCAAAGCTGCAAAAGTAACCTCTCAGTTCAAGAGTTTTCACCCCTCCGCAATGCCCCACATATACTTTCTGATTCATTTCCTCTCGTTGCGGCAGTAAGCATAACTCCAATGCAAAATCAGGTATACATGATGCACGTCGTCCCACATTGACAGTATGTCGACCCACACATGGCAAGGTTGAATCACATCTTGCTTTTTGTGAGCAAAGCACCTTCAGAAACCACTGCGACATTAGCGGGAACAAGAATTTCCGTGCATTTCCGTTTCGCTCTGGTAAAAAGGGCCAAATTCGCAGTTTCGAAAATCTCGTACCATGCAACACGATTGAGATCGAGTAAAAATCGTCTTAAATCGTTTGTTCGTTGTATAAGTATGGTACCAAAACATGTAGTAACGCTTGAGTGAGTGCACCTGATTTTTGCACGTCTTGGCACGGCTTTGCTCGAATTTCACACGATTCGCAACCGTCCATTTTGGGCGATACTCTACTTGCGATACTCTACCTGCTTGGACGCGTTCACGCCGCCGTAGGTCTTGGCCACCCTCAGCGCCTCCTCCCACATGTTCGCGGAACGGTACATGTGCACCGCGCCCTTCCAGTCGCCGCCTTCCGCGTAGTGCCGCTCCGCCTCCTTCAGGCTGCCATCGGACTCGAGCTGCTGCGCCAGGTGGCCGTGCGTCTCCGCCAGCAGGTCCTTGCGGTGCAGGGACACCAGGCGGATCATGTGGTCGTACAGCAGCGCTTTCTTGTACATGTTGATGGCCAGGTCAGGCTCGCTGATGGTGAGGTACATCCGCTCCGCTTCCTTGAACTTGGAGGCGGCCTCCATCTCGCGCGCCCGCCTGGTGTAAAGGGACTGGGGCAGAGCGGCGGGCGAAAGAGTCACCGGTTGTTGTGGGCGACACAGCCGTGCATTTGGCCGCAAAGCCTTTTCGACCGCAGGTTTGAAATTCCGGCATTACTTGACCCGGCTCATCGTGAGTTGAATTGCCAACACATTCCCGCATTGATTTGTCGACTTTGCGAATTGTGCCAATGTTCAAATAATTATTCATCAATTTACGAATTACTATTGCCATTTGCTGCTGGTGACTGCTCTCAGCGAGAGGTTACATGACAGTAGATGGAGTCCTCGTAAACGGGTTAGCGTTAACACGAGGGCGACAATGTTTGGAAAACAGAGGCGTATACGGCAGTGGGAAGCTTCTATCTGCTGGGGACTTTGGTATGATTCTCGGTGCCCATCGCAGAAAATTGAGAGTGCTCTCAAGTTATTTGGCTATCTAGCATTTTGGCTACATCCCCTGAAGTTGCTTGCATGTTCAATTGTTTCCATGTTTGACAAAGGGAGTGGTTGTCAGGCCATTCACCGCACGCAATCGAACAGAACACATGGCGCTCGGACTCCCTCTCTGAAAGAAATCAGTTTGTCAAAAATCAGAGAGCAATGCACACAGTAATTGGAGTGCCTCAGGAAAATAGCTCAGAAGGCTTTCGGAGGTGGATAATTCGGCGGAGAAGGTAGGGGCGCTTGTTTGAGTGCCACTCTCACATGGAAGAAAGGGCCAAATAACATGTGTTCAAAGGTGTACAAAACTTACAGGTTTGGGTTATTTTCGTGTTTTTAGCGTGAGTAACACTGATTAAATGCATACATATGTGTTCGCAAAAGTTGCTATTTGGTCCTTTGTATGCTAGTGTCTGGAGTTCCAACCTCCGGCGAATTGCAAAGCTCTAGCGTTTCCGACGTCGGAGGTGGAGGCGCCTGTGCCACCAATGCAGATATTATAGATACTAATACAATGCATCGATATACTAAATAGTTCTAAGTAGTTATTGCCGATGCCTCCCAAATGAGTTTTCCTGCCTATGCGCCGACGGTACTGATGGCATCCTCCCGCACTGCCGATAGTTCTTGCAGATTCCCGCCGAGGCACCCCATGGTCGCCGACGTCTGCTGGGAGGCCAAAGGCTCCCGCCAACGTTGCCAGATATTGAGCCTTAAGGCTCACAGAAGCTTCTGTGGCGGAATTACTGCAGCAACACCATGTTGCTACCGACCACTGCATTGCAGCAATGTTGCGGTAACTGTTGATCCCTGTGCGGCATCCATTAAGCACTTCTCCAATCGAAAGGAAACCGGAATCAGTGAACAGCCCATGAATCCAGAATTACTGGATTTTTTCACCCCTATCGACAAACAGAGACGGGAGCTCTTACGTGCATTTCGCCGTCTGTGAGGTACCCCATCGCGATTTTGTGTGCTTGCTCCCATTTCCCCACTCGATTGTACATCTCAACTGCCGACGACGCAGCGTCAGCCTTTATGTAGTAGCGCTCGGCCTCCTCGTAGCTCTTGGCTCTCTCGAAGTGGCTTGCAATGCGTTTGTAGTACGGACCAGCGGATGCGGAATCCTGCAATCACAGGCAATCGCCTATCAGGCGGCCAGGATTCAGGGCAGCTGAGCACACAGTGCCCGGAACACTGCGGCCGGCAGATATGGTTGTTCGACTTTTCCGCAGCGACGCGGCCATGCCAACCCACGCTGTACAGCTTCCGTCTTTTTGCATGTACGGATCGACGCTATCTACATGAATGTCTGTCCATCTGGCGAATGTTTTGAGTGTACAAATGATTAAAATCTCAGAATTGCATGGTCCAATCTTAGAATCAAGGTCCTTTAACCTGCAAGAATTTGTAGTGTCAGGCGAATTTGCGACTTTTTGTGCTGCTGGAATGAATCTTCAGTGATTGCTGAGGAGCACCGCTACAATTGACCCTAGAAATCTTCTGGTCAGGCGCCAGAATTCATCCTTGCAATTTAAGTTGAATGGCAATGCTGGCTTCAAGCAGCGGCCTGCCCCTCACTGATCCGTCTCGAATCGCCAAGGCCAAAGCACCGGCAACCGCCGCGTGCCAAACATCACTTTCAACCCATTCAACGTCCGCTCTCCACAAATGTGCGATGCCCTTAATTTACCGGCATGGAGTCATGAAGGACATGAAGGCGTGACGTCATGAAGGTGATTGAGGTCTTGAAGATCATGAGATCATGCATTCACGAAGCCACGAAAGTCGCAAGGGCATGAAGTCCATTGTTGGGTTTAGAATGTTCTAGATTTAGGGCTTTAGGTCTCTAGAACGCTTCACGATGTTCATGCCCCTCCGTGGCCTTCACGTCCGGTAATGATAGGTATTGGAAAATCCGACTTTCGCCCACGCGCGACACTTGCCAAGAACTCAATGATCCCCGCGGCCTTCGCAAACTGGCGGCACTCCAGGGCAGCCTCCACCGCCTTCACAGACTGCCCCGCCTCGATGTAGTGGTTGATGGCGGCGTCCAGCTGCTTCACGCCCATCAGCCAGTCCCCCCACTCCTCCTCCAGCACGATGACCTCCGCGGGGAACTCGTGCCTGTCCAACACAAACTGCGGGCTCGAGCAAAAGTGGGCTTGAGACCACTCCCCGACATCGCCAGTTTGGTGCAACGGCTTTGCTTTTGTCACGTGACAAATGCATAATGACGCTTAAATGCGTAAAACGAACGTATGAATGATGGAACAAATGCGTCAATGCACAAATGGTAAAACTGTGATTATGTCTCGTGCCTGGCCAGCTCCACGGCCTTGCGGTAAGCGCAGCCGCGGCAGTAGGCGTCCCGGGCCTCCTCATATCGACGCAGGTGGGCGTACAGGTCGCCCGCCTTCTCGTGGAGGCCCGCCTTGGCCAAGGCGGAGCAGATGGAGTCCAGCAAGGGAGGGTCGTAAGCCGCGTCGTGCGCCAGCACCACCTGAGTGTGCAAGGCACGGGGCTATAAGCGGCCGGTGTTGTTGCGCATTACGGGTCTGTGGCGATAGATATTGAACGCTTGAACACTGTGTTCCTTGATGCTGTGGGGGTAGGATTCTGCCAATTATTCTGAGTTTATTGTAGGCCACCAGCACAGAGGGACACTATTTTGACAATCTGACTTCAACAGAGGCGGTGCCAAGGCCAGTGAATCGAATTTCACGTTGCCTGTAGGGATTTTCATTGAGATATTGAACGCGCCATGGCAGGCGGGGAATCCTTTCGGTGCAACGACAGGCTCCTCGACGTGCATGTGTTGGTATGTGCGCATGCACGCATGTACATACAGCTTGTATAGGCACAGATACGGAAGGCCATTCAAGGGAAGAGAATGTCCAGTTTGTGAGTATGTCAATCGGTAGTGGCCCCAGAACGACCGTGTCAGCGGCGACGAGACCCGCAAACTGTTCGTGCACTCGACTCGATGATCTGGAGAGCCGGAGCTTTGCTTTCCGCATGTTAAAAGATTGCGATGGCGGCAGTTGCATGAGCCGAAAGCATGTGGTCGCCTTTTGCTGGTCGCCGCCATCGCCCCAAGCCAGCCATATCATTCAACCTTCAATATCTGGCCAAAAGCATTAAATACTCATTTTTTCAATGCTCAGAGGCTGCCAAGGCAATTGTTTTTGATGCTTGACTAGTTTGTGATTTTCATCAGTCGAAGAACTATCCAAAAATTGCAACATCATGCACCGATGCCGAAAACACGAATCTTATGACAACACATGTTAGTTGGGCGATAACTGAACAAACATCAGACATGAACCACCGTTTAGTGATTGCGTTCGTTGCGCAATTCGAGGTAACTTCAGCCACGTTTTGCGCTACCCATCCCCCAGCGCACTCAAGCTTCCTTACAAAACCGCGAAACACAGCCATCGCAAAACGCCGCAGACACCCCACCGCCCGCTCGGACCCTCCCTGTTCCACCACTGCGGCTGGCGCCACCACATCTGTGCTCGCGGAAAAACGCTGTGACTTGGAGCACAGCATGTGTGTGGGAACATCTCCCGACATCGCCAATTTATGGATCAAGGGCTTTGCATTGTCTTCTGGCAATTGCAGCGGATTCGCACACACACCTCTGCAGCGCCTTAGCATGAGGGACATTCTGCTTGAGTACCTGGACGTGAGGCGACGCGTGATATCGCCTCGTTGTGGCACCACGATGGGAAAGGCGAACGTTGCAATAGGTTTGATATATCATTCAAGGATGGATTCGCATTCTCACGCACCTCTGCGGCTCTGGCGGGCAGGCACCCCTTCAGGTACAGGCTGATGGCCGTCAGGTAGTCGCCCTCAGCCTCCCTAACCCCGGCCGCCTCCGCTTCTTGCCCGCTGTCCAGCAACCACTGGTAGTAGCTCCTCTTCAGGCTGTCGGTCTCCTCGTGGTGGTGGCACTCCGCCACCCGGATGGCGTCCTCCCAACGGTGCGCCTCCGTGTACATGGCCACGGCCGCGTCCACGCCGCCCTGGGTGAGCAGGAAGCGCTCCGCCTGGGCCCACTGGCCCCCCAAGACGGCCAGCATGGACTGCACCTGGTAGGACTCCAGGCCGTTGGCGCCGGTGCTTCTCGAGACGGCGTCCGCGCAGGCACGCACCTGGAGGGACGTCGGGCGCGGATTGAATGGTTGATGTTTGCTGATGTTTGATGCTGTTGCGTTGACGTTTTGTGATGTGCCAATGTGTCGATGGGCTGACGTTTGCTTGAATTCATGAATGAACGGGTGAGGGGCGGAGAAGCCATGTATGATAGGCAAGGGCTCGCCACCGCTGGCAAGCGCAAGGGTGGCGTTTTGTCTGTGGGTTTCAAAAATGAGCCAAGGAATTTAGTGGGGGGCGGGTGGAAACTGGTTGCAAAAACGGAAACCAAATTGAGAGATCGGCACCGGATGGCTATTCGGAATACTCGGGTGCTTTACCAGCATGGCGCTTTGCGCACACATAATTGTAATCATCGTGATCCATCGACGTCAATCGGCATCACGTTTGACGGCTTCAGCAGTTCGGTGCGACTGAGCCACTTCCAGAATCGTGTTTTCGAGTCTCCATTCTTTCAGATTCCCTGCTGGCGACGCGTCCTGAAATCCGACGCTCACACCAGTCGACATCGCGTTGAGTCAAACATGCTCGTACACTGTATACCAAGTGTATCCTTTCCCTCTTCACGCCACACGACATACATTTCAGATAGTAGTCTAGCATTCCGAATGTAATGCATTCAAATACATATACCATGCCATGATGTACACTATATAATGTATACTACACTATATAGTGTAGTATATATACTACACTTGCCACACTTTACTCTATGCATGCGTACATGTACTGTCGTTGCCCCGTGTATACGCGCGAGCTGGGTGAACCGCGTCGCCCCTCACCTTCCTGAGGTACCTGGCCTTGGCGATATTGCCTATGGCCGTGTAGCACCGCCGGGTGTGGTCGATCTCCCCCTTGGCCAGCGCCACCTCCGCCAGCTGCTGCCACTGCGCCTCCGTCTCCGTCGTCAGCTCTAGCGGTTCAAGGATCTCGATGCCCCTCTGGAAGTCGCAGTCCTCGAGGGCGGAGCCAAAGTCGATGAGGGCCTCGTCCAGGGCGTAGCTGATGGTGTTGATACCCTCATCCACGATGACCTCTGTTCTGCATGGCGCGGCGGGATCGGCGATCAGGTCTACCGGTAGCGCGGCTTTGCATTAAGCTCCCGGGGCAGTTTAGAACGCAATGCGCGCCTGGGTTGAACCTAAACCCCGCTGGGAAAGGTTGGTGTCAACACATGGCTTTGAGCACAAAGAGAGTAATCTGCATCAAAGGGGTTTTTGCAGGCGCCTCCAGCAATGGCGCCTGCGGCAGGTGCATTGAGTGGCAACATCTCCGACACGCTGAAAGAAATCCATTTCAAGGTTCAACAGTTGTATCAACTTGACGATGATTTTGTCAAATATGGAGTCCAAATCATGAAGCAAAACATTGGCGGCTATGTATATGTAATGCTCTGCCTCCCACTATTTAATGTCTACATGTTGTTATCTCAACAATGTCGCCAACTCGGGGACGCCAATGACGGATTCCCATTTGGGCAATAACTGCATAAATGCCAAACAAAATCAAAGGAGATATAATCTCCACACGCCCGCTGATGATTCTTGCGCGCCACCTGTTGTTCGCTCTCTCGATGTCCTCCACTTCTCCCTGTATCGGATGCACCGTCTGCTGGTCGGGATTCTTGATGTTGTACCAGACGCACAGGTTCCCGCGGCTCTGGGCCACCACCACGTCGCTCGACGGCACCCACTGCACGTATTGGCAAAACTCCAGGAGGGTGGAGCAGTCTTGGCGGCTCACGTCGTACATGTTCAAATGGCGCTTCTTGTCTCGGAAAAGGATGTGGGAACCGCGCTGACTGAGCTCCTTCGGGGAGAAAGAACGCAGGGAGTGTGAGGCGATGGTTGCAGGCACTACCGCCGTACTGATGCAATTTTCTGGATTTCATATATGTGATTCGGATGTTTATTTGCGCTATTGTTCTTCAAATTTCATTCAATAAAGGCAATGCATGCTGACCGCACTAGTTTTCAGCCTGTGCGGTGCTCATGCGTGCAAAATGACAACCATTGTGAATCGAATGTTGCAGCTGTCAAAATGTAAGAATGCCCTGTCATCAGAGTTCCTGCAACTTCTGAACTGCCAGCCACCGGACAGCTTCCCTGTGGATTCAAATTGAATGCGAATACAATATCGATTCGGAACGGCAATGAACTTTCGCAAGGAATCCTGGTAGAAGCGAAGGGTGTCCAGAGAATAGAGAAGGCCTTGCGAAAGTGCCCCTTGCTTCCATGCGTCAGTCATCGGGACAGCTGGATGTGTTGCAGCAATCACGTAATCACATAGAATGCATCGACTGCGGCATTGGAAAGTACACAGGCAAATCATAGCTGGCAATGCCCATTCCATGTGTTCTCGAGCACTGGCATAAGTCGCCCATATCAGAATACTCCTGTCCGTGTGTGAACAATCTCGTATGGGTCAGAACATTCCCCTTGGATATCATACATTTGCAGGCAATTGCAAGCCTTGTTAGGGATCCTTCAACCATTGCTGCTTCTTCTACCAGCCGCAGCTCCGGCACAGGGGCACAGTGTCACCACAATTCACATTGCAGATGGCCATTCATCTGCATTAGACGCGAACCCTCCAGAGAACGTGTGGAGCCCAAACGCCGCAATTTCACGATCATTTTAACCATTAGCGACAGATGTCATGGCACAACATCTTCCAAGCGCAATTGCGGCAACCGCAACTAAGAAATCACAATTTAGCTCAGTTTCTGGCACTGTTTCAACTGCGGTAAATTGGTGAATGTGCATTGCTAATGAGTCAAGACCAGGAATGGACCCATCGCGTAACCTAGATCATCGCTACTTAAAAGCCACTTATGAGGAATTAATTCTCTATACATTGGTACTTTCATACCTTATATGCAGGTAGCTTAAATATATATTGGTGCGTTAAATGATAGCGGTAAAATATTAGGAAATGGCATAGACAGCTGCTGATGCTACTGTTATTATAGCTGTTACTGCTATGGCAATGTGGCCACAGTTTCTCCCCCACAAGCACCGCAAACATTCACTAAGAAAAACAGGGCCAAATGACACGTGTTCAAACGTGTGCAAAGCTTACGGGTTTGTGTTATTTTCGTGTTTTTAACGTGCGCAGCACTGATGAAGTGCACACACATATACACGTGTTTGCAAAAAGTGTTATTTGGTCCATTTTTCTGGTAGCGATTAGCATGATGACAAGAAACAAATGTGCGCATCTCTGCAGCGCGTTCACATGCGCGGCACGCCCGTGCAAAGGCCAAGGTCGCACAAATGTTCGATACCCATATCCATATCCGGATACGATTATATCGATATATGGATCGATATCCGGACATGAAGTCATGGGGGTCATTGAGGCCATTAATGTACGAATTCATGGCCTTCATAGCCAACAACGATAATATACGATAGGTACTGGATAATCCTCCAAAGTCGCGGCGGGTGCCCCCGCCAGCCCACCAGCCAATCGATCTTGGCGTCGTGGTTGACGGTCGCCAGCGCAACCCCGGCAACGAGGTCCAGCACCCGAATGGTCTGCAGGTCCACCAGGTAGGCCACGCGCTTAACGGCCGGAGCAGCCCCCCTGGCGTCTGCGACCACCGCGCTCACGAGGAAGGGGCTCATGTGCTCCGTTCGGCAACATCCCAAGATGTCGTTGCGCCCGTACTCCACCAGGGTGAGCTCGCCCGAGGCATATATCATGCACACCTGAAAAGTGGTCACAGAATCTGCAATCCCGAATGTCGATGGACCATGGACGCATCGCCGAAAACGGGAGAAGTTGGTGCAATATTGCGTGTAGAGTGCCAATGATGCAACGCAAAACAATGGTGCAGCAAGGACAGTGAATCAGCTCTGACGCGACGATCACACACACATCAGCGCTTGTAAGAATTTACGGACAAGAAATGTGATCAGGAAGAATGGCTTGGGTGACGAAGTGGGACCAGACAGTCCTGATGTCTGCTGCAGTGGTGTAGGGAGACCCGTACGTCATATTATTTATGTATTACATATCGCACATTTACGCATTACGTGGTATACAAGCACGTGTTACTAGCACTTACCTTCTCATTCTCGAAATGGAATCTGTCGCTCCCGGGAGGATGGCCCCACGGAATCTCGCTCAGTTTGCACGTGTCCAGGTCGCCCAAAAGCAGCGTGTCCGAGGTCCTGGCCACGAGGTATCGGTCCTGGTATATGTTTATTTTTTCGATCTCGTATCCATATACGGACTTCAGAACGACCCTTGTTCCTGACGCCAGTGTCTTTACGATGACCTGCGAGGTGGACAGTAGAGGACACATAAGCTACATTAAGAAAATATGACTAAGTGACTTACTTGGATCTTGCTTATAATGCGCGGTGGCTGGCGTGTCCATAAATGCCTATTATATCTTTGCCTACCCTTATCAGCGAACAATTCCGAGTCCCATGTAAAGCAGTGCGATTGAAATTCTAACGGATCGCACTGCATATAAGTGAAGAAATGAAAAATAATGCATCCACTTAAAAGTGAGATTTTCTTGCAGAAATTCAGTTGGATTCGCGCTGACCCTGTTTTCCAGCAGGGAATGTGCCACTCTCTAGTGACAGTTGCGTCCAACAAGCAATCGCAAAGTCAAAAATATCATTAATAAAGAATTCGATGTTTACATCAAATGAATGCTTTTAAAAGATGAGAAAATTTAGTTCTATGCCCATGGAAGACAGTCGGGCGCCACCTTTAGGAAAACTGCCTCAGTGCCATGCGCTTTCTTGAACGAGGTGGGGCTGGAGGCATCCCTTGGAGAAATTTGTATTGGGTCAGGCCCATTTTCAGGATTGGGCCATACCATGTGTACATGCACTATGAAGTAACATACTGGATGTGAAAGCCATATTTAGGGAAGTAATATCCTGTATGACGACTGCCCATCTACCATATAGTGCGAATTCCTGGACGTCGACAATGCAATAATGTATTTTTTTATCAATTTTGTGTCTCGATTTCCTCTGAGCCCTTTGAAATTGGTTTATAAGATCTGTACTCACCGCGCTCCTGCTGACGTATGTGAACTCAAACTTTCCCTTGTAGCGGTTCTTCCGGACACAGACATCATAGATGTCGACGCAGCCCGTCAGAGACCCCACCGCAATCTTGGAGCCGTCGGGCTTCCAAGCTACAGCTGTGATGTTGTACATATTTGGTATCTGCGGAGGAAAATCAGACCAAAATGGCCATGGACAGTTGATATCAATAAAACCCACGCAATACATAATATGTGTATATGTAAAAACATTATAATTACAATTTTTATGTAGTACTGTTCCTTTCCTTCAATGTTTTTCAGGTTTTCTGCGACTCGAAAATCAGCAGTTCAATACATATCCTTTCAGCACTTAGCTGAAGCTCGCAGTACATAGAGTCATGTGTGGATGTGAGCGAGTATGCGAGAGACTGAGCAAGGAAATGAAATTGAAGTACGCTTCTCGATACAACGCTGCAATTCGGCCTTTCTGCATTTGGCATTCCTTTCTGCACCAAGCAAGAATAACCATTGTAGGCTTTGCATCACATCAGACACAATACGGCGGTGCCGATATAACTGAATTAGGCTACATCAACCGCCCAACTCAACATGATGAACGATCTGGCAGATCTGACAGCGTGACAGTTCGCTACTTTCATGGATTCGGGGCGCTACCTCCTTGGTGCCCATCTGCTCCCACGAATCCGCCCTGGAGACGTAGCTGAAGGACATGAATTTGTTGAAGCTTCCCAACACCACAGAGTCGCCTGAGGGGTTGAACACCGCCACAGAAAGCTCCGCGCCGTTTCCAGATTCTGAGCAGTCGAATTCTTGAAGGCGCTGCCCAGAGTAGCTGTAGAAGACGACCTGCAAATGACCCGACTGCATGATACCTAAATCGAATTGTTAAGACCCCCGGATAGGGGGCAAGCAAATTGCACAAGTTTTCTCAATTGATTGTGCAATATGTGACGTTCCCTAGTGCGCGGATCGATCGTCGTTGGACTCTGAAATTTTAGCAGTCTTTGCATGATTTCTTCAGTGTTTGGCGTTCCATTTTCATTCAAGGTTGCATCTTGTCCAGTCGCCTCACTTTGTGTTAAGGAGATTGGAATGCTATGCTTAAAGAAGACAGATCAGCAGTCCGCGATAACTGCAAGTCAAGAATATTGATACAATTTGCCTAACTTCTTCACAATTCACGACGATGGCTGCACTCTTGACTCAAGACAGCATTATCCTGAAATGCACGTCTACCCTTGGCTAAATAATGCATGCGTTTGACTCTGAGACGAGTACATACCAAAAGACGTGCAATTCAGAATAATGTTTGACAGATCCGCCGCGTTGGTCAGCTCTATATTCACCGCCACGTCATCACCTCGTGTGCGCACTTGGCAGCTCTTAGAATTTAATCGAAATTACGCTTTTGTGTTACCCTCGTTCAAGTTTCAAACTTGAACATAGTGTTTTACGGCGCTCCAAGTTTCTTCCGTCTGCGCTGCCCATCGTTGCTACAGCACGCAAGACGTCAAAACGACCACAGTGGCCACAATGAAGTTGTTTTATGAGTGTTGCGCCACAGCGTGAAACGGAAATGTGGCAAATTCGGTTGGAAATGCTGGCGAGATCAAGATATGTTGGGTCGCCCAGAATATGCTGGTACATGTTCCTATATTTGCAAATGTTAGTTCGGCCCTTGAGGAAAGTTTCAGCCGGATTCTATCTCACGGTGCATCAGGCTTATTTCAACCGCCCCGCCGCATACTGCATGTACTGCCATATACTGCCTTGTACCGCAGCACACACGCTCAGGTATATAGTGCAGTCTACTGTGCAGGATAGTATACGTCAGCAGTGGGTGGCATCAGTTGTAGTGCGCTCTACTGCGCACACAGTGCTGGGCTATATTGTGCAGCATTCAGCCTTGAATGCAGCAAACTGTTGTACACTTCGCCGCTCTGCAACATATTGCGGTGCACTGAAGTATTCTGAGTTGTACTGCAGTGTTGTGCACTACACTGCAGTATTCTGCACCATACTGCTGTATGGACAGCATGGTGAACTCCGTTGCAGCTTGTGCAGCGCAGTGCTGCATATTGGATTTGGATCCCTGTGACAACGGGGCTTCGACACCTTCTTGTCACTGCCGGACGCCACGATCGCCTCTCCGCACGCCAGTGCGTTGGGTGCGCAGGCGTGCCGCGCGACCTGTGCATGTCCTGCCGGCGACCCTTCGTCCTCGGGGAACTGGAACTTCCACACGCTGCCGTCCGCGTGGCCCGCCACCACCACCTTGCCGTTGGGGCTGCCCGCCAGGGACACCACGGGGCTGCCCTCGGGGTGGGCGTACAGGCTGTACGGCTTGTTGCTCTTGAGAGAGCCCAGCTTCATCTTGCCATCCAGCTGGCCGAAGGCGATCTCGTTCTGGCGGCCGAAGGGCCACGCGAGGGCGGTGATGGGTGAGGCTTGGACGAACTTGTTGCAGATGCTCTTCTTGTCGCCCCAGTCCAGGCCCAGCCTGCCCAGGCAATGAGGACCTTATTTGTTTATTTATTTATTTATTTATCTATTTATTTATTTATTTATTTACTTGTTTATTTATTTATTTGTTTGTTTATTTATTTATTTGTTTATTTATTTATTTGTTTATTTATTTTTTATTTATTTTGCATGTGTGTTTATCTACTTATTTTGTATGTTTTCGCTGGTGCACGAAGGGCTGCCCAGGTTTGCGTGACGGACAGCCCCAGCCTGTGATCTCAGTCTACACGCCTGTGATTGCTATAAGACATGCGACCTAGCGCAGCTGTCGTGGCAGCTCAATGGGCCCCTTGCGTTCGGCCAATTCACGACAGAGAGGGTGGCAGTTGTCACGTTTGTGCACCCCAGGCCACTAGTCCGATTTGTTGCACCATTTGACAGTAAGTTTGATGCTGCGACGTTGGAAACGCTTCTGAAGATTTCCTCAGGCGATGACACTGGGGATCGCATCCAGTGACTTCCGAAATTTGATGCCAGTAGGGTTTGTGCTCCCACCATCTGTAGGGAACGGGATTCCATGCCTCATGCAAGTTCCCAGCTCACGCTTGCATCTGGGTTCAAGCCCGTCACGTGATTGCCGTGAGCATGTTGGATCATCTGGGCGCGCCAAATCTTGGCGTTCGCCCATGTTGGACGTTTTCAATGCGAGATGACTGCAGAGCGGTTGCAATGCCACCGTGCTGAGATCGCAATGCAAATGCGATGGGGTTCGAAGTGATCATTGAGTCTCCGGAGACCAGTTGCTGCTACCTGTACACAAACACGATGTTGTCGCTCTGGGCTATGGCCAGCCGCATGGAGTCGGGCGAGAAGGCCATGGCCCGCACGACATACAGCTGCGTGGAATGTGCCTCGGCGGGCTTCGTTTTGAACTTGTCTCGTTTCTCCCCCTGCTCGTCAAACAAGTGCACAACGAGCTCCATGGTTGCCACTGCCAGCTTTGCACTGCATGGAAACAGCACACAATGAAGCCGTTAACCATGCAACCAGTTTGTTCAGCCCCATCTGCGCCGGCCTGCTTGACAGTGTTGGCCGTTTGCTTTGCTTTTATTCTGATCTGGGCGAGTGCTGTCTGAGCTTGTATGTACAAAAGAACCGGCTGGTGGCAAGATTCTGCGAATTGAGTTGTTTCTTCGACCATGGGCTAAGGCCACCTTTTTTTCTCTCCGCCCAGCTCCTGGAGCAACTCTATTTGTTTGAGAGTGAAGCAGAATAACAGCACCACATTTCTCAGAATTTGCTTGATGGCATCAGCATGCAACCACAGCGACCTGTACATTCAATCTGTCCTTTTGCAGCAGTCGATCATGACAAACAAGGATTAGCTTTTAGTTGACTTTTTCAAGCACCTTGACAGCCAGGTACAGAGGAAGTACAAAACCGAAAGCCATGTTTGGATACTTGGGTATGCTTGGTGATGCAATGGCACTGCATTCCTACACTGGATGCCAAAGGCTGCTTGAACGACATTGCACGGATTGAGCCAACGAGTCCACCTTCTGGCTTGATGCCATGGATAGCTTAGCTCTCTTTCTGTGAAGAGCAGGTCACATAAGTGCAGTGGGATGTTTGTTGTGAATACTTGTTTAGGCTTGCGCAACACGCCAAAGAACTGCTCCCACCCCTCGGCTCTGGCTCAGCTCTGTGGCAGAGTCAGATCATGCGTTGGTGGTTTTTCTGCATCCGTTCAGCCCTGAGGGAAGTGGGCACTGTGAAGGCTTTGCATACAGCTCATCCAGCGTTGGTGCCAAAGAAAGCAGCACACAGTTTCTTTGTAGTGCTGGTGGGCAGACAGGTCATACCAAATTCTGCCCCTTCTTGCACGATGAAGTATGAAAACAGCTCAGAGTTGAAATGCGCATGGAACAGGCAAGCGGATTGTTAAAAACCTTGTTCTGCTGCAATTTGAGGCAAACTCAGATAGCGGGCACAAGCTGCATGTTTTCGCTGCATTACATGCCACAAACTGCAGCACATAATGGGATGCAAAATCTGCCATATCTTCCATTAAGACAGCTCAATTCTGTCTCCAGTTTCTGTCACAGCTGCAGCACTTGGCTGCCAAAATGGCCTCTCTATGTCTGAAGGGACCTTCCAAACGTTGGTGCTACAGTGCATGGCCTCAATGTCACCTCCCCCAAAAAAGCCTTTCCTTCACATCTGCACTCAACAGATCAAGCTCTTTTTCGCACCTCTGCAGAAGCAGGAGCCCCTGAAAATCACCATACTGCACCTTCCCAGGCAATCAATGCCCCAAAGGAGGCCAAAAGAAATACAATTCAGAGGAATTCCGAATCTTTAACTGTGGTGGGATGGGTTGAGGGCCGGCCCCACCAAATCAGTCGCTTCCGCCATTCGGATGCCTTTATCTGTGGTTTTGTGAACAGAGGGTGGATCGGCTGGCACTGTATGGGACTGTACTGTGTTGCATTCTGGTGGCATGCTAAGGGTTTCACACCACCCATGTTAACCTCGGGGCATTCCTTTTGCCAAGCATGACCGCTGGAAGCCCTCATGCTGTCGATGATCAGAACACTGCATGGCCCACGAGCCACCGTCAGTGCGCCATTTGTGTTGGTTGCCGTGGTACACAAGTTTAGTCCACCACGACAGCCGCCTCACAGCCAAACTCCCTCAGAAGACGCGGGCGTGCGCTGCACGACATTTTCATTCTTGTTCAGGAACAACCTTGGGCCCTGCCGCGCCGGCCCCTCGAGCTCCGCAGCCACCGCCGAGGGCCGGGGTCCAGGCGACACTCCCACCGCATCCTACCGCCCGTTTGCGTTCGGCTGGGAGCCGCGATGGGCCTCGGACCCTCGCTCGCTGCGTTGTGCCCCGATCTGGAGCCGTGGGCAGATCAGCAAGGGGGGAAGCCTTGCTTTGCCCAGCGCTTCGTTCTTACTTGTTCGTGGACCACGCCAAGGCGGTGACCTTGTTGATCTGCCCCTGAGGAGGCAGGGCGGTCTTCCAGTGCCTCAACTGCATCGCGCCCCCAAGCTTGCCTCCCGTCGCCAGCGCCCAAGGTTCGTCTTTCGTCGCCCCGCACACCAACACCCAACGTCGCCCACCAAAATGGCCCAAAACGCTCAAAAAACCCACCAGAAAATGGGTAAAAAATGGCCGTCAAAATCACCGCCTGTTGGGCTCTTCGACAGTTGGGCTCCACCGTCTCTGCAGCGGGGCCGGTGCTCAGCGGCCACCCTGCTGCCGTCCGTGCCGCCGGCGACCGGTCGCTGACCTCCGGAGGCGTGGCGATCGGCGGGGATGATGCGCACGGCCCTGAAGTCGCTGCGGCGGGCGCTGCCCCCCGGGCTCCAGCAGGCCCGCTGGCTCAACGTCCACGAGTACCAGGTGCCGCCCGCGCCCCGATCGGCCTGACAGCGGATCCAATCTGCGTGAATCGTGTTGATGTTGCCCGAGGGAGCTTGTGAGGGATCTTCCGCGCTTTGGGCCCCGAGTTTGGATGCCCCGTGCGGTATCCTTGGATCCTGACTGGCCGGCAGACCTGCGCGCTTCGCCGTCTTCGGACTGGTTCCAGATCGGCGGCAGATCGGGCGTCGTGTTGTCGATCTTTGGACGGCAGGCGCGCGACGGGATCGAGCTGACGGATCTGGGCCTCCGCGGTCGTGGGGGTCTGCGCGGCGTCGCCCAGAGTTTCGGTGTCCTTGACGGGTAGGGGGAGGGGGGTGTTCTTGAGCGGCGCCTTGCCTGCAGTATCTGCCCATCTTGCATCCGCTTCCGGCTGGACTTGCCGGATGAGCTTGGTAGGCTTGGAAGTCTGCAGCTTTGCCGCGGCAGTCGTACCTGATGGGTTCCAGAGCACTTTTGTGCGTGGGCCACATAGTGGCAGAAATACTTGTTCACAGTGAGCGAGCACTTGCCAACACAAGGGCTGCCAGGGTAGGGACAGATCAGCATTTGCACTGGTTGTCGGGGCTGACTGGCTGGTATGCCCAAGCGAGAGTGCCAGTGATCAAATATGCAACGGCGAATCTATTCTTGGTCATTCTCGCGTGCAACCTTGCTCAATCGATCAAGGACGCAGCTGCGCCAAAACTGCCCTTTGGGCATAAAGGATCAATGTCGTACATTGTGCATCTCCCCAAGCCGTGCAAGGGCTTCGTCCAGTGCGCTTTAACATGGAAGTGTCCCAACATGAAGGAATGCGCAATTGGCAAGAAAACATGGGCTCAGTCAGGCTGCTATGAGCGGGTGAGCAAAGATTGTGTCTCAATTTTAACCTGTGGGGTAAAATCTTGCAAATTTGCACAGGGGGCAGAGTTGATGTCAAAATATGGAGTAAATGTTCCGCCAGGAGTGGCGATCACAAAGCTTGACGAGCTTGATGCTGCACTGCAAAAGATGAAGAATGAAGCTGGTGAGGTGCGTTTCACCTGGGCTTGTCATTAGGCAAGAAACACTGTGGTGATGATTCCATGTATGCAGTGAACCAAGCATGGAGAGCTTCTGAGCACTAGTATTCTTGCGATGTCAGTATGCCAGCCAGGAAACAGATTTCAGTGCATTTTCCCTCTTTGGAAATGGTTGAGATAATGCCATGTTACTCAAGGAGACTCCAGTCAGCATTTCGATCTTGTCACTTGGACAAGTGGGTCTCCAGTTTGCCACAGTAATGAAGGCTTTGCCAGGCAGCAAGGGCAGGCCTCCCTTGTGGTGCTGCACCAGCTCAGCGGATGCTAAACCTTGCATTCAGGATAGAATTATCACTGTTTGCCTTCTTTCCAGATGCATGACAGCGACTGGGATCTGCTGGATCTGTGCATCGGTTTAGCAACAAGCATCCTTTGGTGTGAAATGTCGTCACTCTTTCCTTGGCCACATAACTGTGTTATTTTACTGTTTGCTAATATATCACTTGTACATTCCTATTCACCGTGTAACTGTTGGATTGCTATGCTATTGCTTTGGAATGTTGAGCTGGAACAAGCTTGTCAGGGATCGGCACTTTGTGTGGTGCGAATAGCACAAAAAGTGGAGTGGCAAACTGTGTATTTTGGCTGATTTTTTACTTGTGTTCCGTTTATTTTGTCGGCTTGGAAACCTTACATACAGAAATTGCTACATGATTGATGCCATGAGCCTGGCGAGGAGCAGCATCACTCGAGAGAAAGGCCACACATATTAAATCGATTGAAGTTGAATTGGAAACGACCAGATCCCCTGTGAATTGTCGACACTACTGTTTGAGAAATTCTGATCGCATTGAAATGTCTTCCGCACGTTGGGAAGCTCAAGAGCCAGCTACCTTGAACGTTCGGTCACTGATGGCCGCCAAAAACTCGGCAAAAAAGAGCATTGCTCCATGCAATTTGATGACAATAGAGCTGCCAGCAACAATGATAAAACAAATGCTTTACAAATATAAGTATTCATGCATATGATTGACTGTATCACTAACTACACAATGTCGGGGTCTCCATATCTGCCAGAAACCCACCTTGTCGCTTTGGTGGCAATGACGTGGCATGTTCTGGCACACACTGCCAGTGAGGAATTCCATGCATTTCCTGCATTTGGCACAGGTAGTGCTCAAGAGCCAGATTCTGGCAGGTGGCCGGGGCCTAGGCAAGTTCATGAATGGCCTCCAGGGTGGCGTTCACATCTGCAAAACCGATGAGGCTCCTGGACTTGCCAAACAGATGCTGGGGTCCACACTTGTAACAAAACAAACAGGACCTGGGGGCAAGCCTGTGAACACCCTCTTCGTGGCCGCCAAGATGAAGCTGGTCAATGAGATGTATTTTGCCATCTTGCTTGACCGGTCGACCGCTGGCCCCTTGCTCATCGGCTGCAGCGAGGGTGGCACAAGCATCGAGGACCTGGCTGAGAAGCACCCTGACAAAATAGTGAAAGTTCAGGTGAACAATTCTTTTGCCCTTTTGTCAGTGGGTACTGCAGTTTGGCTGTACAATCCACTCTTGTCACATGGCAACAACAGGGATCTACTCTTCTCATTAGCCTAATAGGTTCCATGAAGAGGTTATTGGAAATGCAAGATTGGCATCTTGTTGCTGTCGAGCACTTTGCTAGCCTTCTCAGTCATTTCAGCTGCAGTGCCCACACAGGCACAAATTGCTTGGTGAAGGTGAATGAACTGGCCAACAATTGATGTAACATTCCTGTCATCAGTACTTGGGGCCTGTTTGGTGGCGGCCAGGTTGAACTCTGTTTTCATGCAGCTACCTCAGTGACATCCAAATTTTGGGGCAAGCACTCATGCAAGGGGTCACTGCCTGCTATCACAACAAGCACAGGGACAGTGCATTTTGCCTTATGGTGATAAAATCAAGTGAAACCCGAATGGGGTATTCATTAACATGAGGCCAGTTACGACTGTTCAAAGGTTCAGGGAGAAGAGGCGGAGAATGAATTGCTTATCAACTTGTCGAACATTCTTGCCCCGTGCAGGTGAATGTGCACGAGGGGATCACTGATGAGCAGGCTGGACGGATGGTGGACGGTCTGAAGGTCACGACAGACAAGGCCGCTGCAGCAGAGCAGATAAAGAACCTTTACAAATTGTTCGTTGATTCTGACTGCACCATGGTGGAGGTGAGTAGAAATGTGCCGACTTAGAAGAACTCTTCTGTGAACATTGTGATATGGCGTTGCCACTGTTGTATATTGACCACCATCTGGTGAGATGGCATGTGAGTCCCCGCCCTGTTATGATGCCTACCTTGTGGACACATATAGCCTGTAACTGGCGTGGTGGAGGAGCCTCACTGGCATGTTCGCCAACTAGCTTGGGTGCTTTGCTCCCAGCGACGGAAGCTTTGAATTGCTTCTGGTACCCCCGCAGCATTGGTGTTATTGTGTGCTGTGCATGACGGCCAGTTACACTTGGCATTTTAACCTAGCATTCCCCAGCCATTGGCATGCAGCATAGAGGGACTGTGTGAGAGATTCATGTATTGCTTGCAAGGAAAGAACGAATAATGTTGGAAGAATCTACAATATGGGCAGTTGAGGTGTCGTCAAGTTGATTTGGAATTCCATGGCATGGCACGCAGTTCATGGCTTACCTTGCATAACATGTGAAACTGGCAAGTATTGTGGAAACAAATAAGTGAGTGCACTGCTTGTTCTGTTTGATGTGCTGATGTAGCAAAGATACAACACAAAAAATTGACTGAGCTTCCCAGAATTCGCGGAATGTGAGGAACAGTGGTTTAGCTCTGCCTTGCACACGATGTTTCCCTGCACCGCCCAAATGAATGAGTCCCGCCCTTTCAAAGAGAACTGATCTAGTGCAAGGTTCACCTCTCCTAACTTGCTGTCGTAACTGGGTACAATTGCGCACCACACAATGGTCAAGTGGCATATCTTGGACAGGTTCAACAGTGCTTGCAGCATTTGCTGGCCCAACCGATGATGTGAACAGCATCGCCTACTATGCTCAAGGGCAGTGCCTAGTCACATTTCGACAGATCCAGTCAAAATGCATCACGAACACCACTGGTTTTCACGATTTCTGCAATTAGAATGAAAAGAGACGTGGGTGGTTGGGTTCAGGTGAATCCCCTAGCAGAGTCGGCTGATGGCAAGCTGATAGCTGCTGATGCAAAATTGGGCTTCGATGATAATGCCTCTTTCAGGCAGAAGGAGCTGTTTGCACTGAAGGATGACTCGCAGGGTGACCCCAGGTGAGTCTGAATGTGTCCAGACTTTGTCGTTTGGGGTTTCTGGAAACTTGTTCTCTGTACTAGAGCTTGTTTGATTGTCGATGAACTTTTCTGAATGCTTCATAACGTCTTTGATGAGATTCTGAGATTTTATTCAAACGCTCTCGCAAACAACTCCTGGATTCTTTGGGTTCCTTTCCACTGATGCTGTGCATGCATGGTATTTCCTTCTTGTTAGAATCGCCTGCCCTGAATCGTGTGTGCAGCGACTGAGCCATATTTGCTAGTCTCTGACAACACGATAAAATGCTGAACAATCTATTGCCAATTTAGGTTGTCAGCATGTTTTATTTGTGCCTCATACGTTTGGCAAGTGTTGATGTTTTTCTGGTGGTTTTCTGCCACGAGAGAGGAAGTAGACATTGCGCGTACATACAGTGGCACTTTATTGCTAGGCTCACTGCACCTGCTGACGTACCACATTGCCCTGCGCGCCGTGCCGTCGACATGAGATATACTCTATCAAATGTGTAACAGACACAGCTATTATTGCTAATTTATTGTCACAGCAACCTGCAGTATGTGTATATTATTACCTGTTGGCATGGTACAGTAAGCTATCTGGGTGCTATGCATTGACCTGGTCTTGCTTGGTGTCTTAGGGAGGTAGCAGCGACAAAGTTCGACCTTAACTACATCGGTCTGGATGGCAACATTGGCTGCATGGTGAATGGTGCGGGTCTCGCCATGGCCACCATGGACATCATCAAACTCCATGGAGGCACCCCGGCGAATTTTCTGGACGTTGGCGGCGGCGCAACTACAGAGCAGGTTCGGATGCACGACCTTTGAAGTTTTTTTTTTTTTTTTTCGCAACGATTGGCAGTTACTGTAAATTCTTGAGTGCGCAAGGCCAGTGCAGGTCCCTAGGAACTGGATGCCATCTGACAATGAAGCTTGTGAGATGGGACATGACCATAGTTTCATATTCCATGTTGTTTTAAGGGATACAGTTAGTCATACTGGCTGAAAAATTGGGACTACAGTGTGGATCGTGTCAAAAGAGGTGTTGCTCAGCCAGGCAAAAGATTGTTGCATCGAGGGTTTCTCCTCATGGAAGAATTTATCGCATTGTCTATGGAAAAATTTGTTCTATATGGCTTGGCTTTCCTATAAAAGAACATGTGCAAGGCTGGAGGCCAAGATTGGTGGCTGCTCGGAATCAAGGACAAGTGAAAGGGCTAGTAAATGTGAACAGCAGGCAAAGGTTTATTGGAAATTGATGCAAACGGGGACACCCTGCAGGTTGTGGAGGCGTTCAAGATATTGACAGCAGACAAGCAAGTGGAGGCCGTTCTTGTGAACATATTTGGTAAGTTGTAGCCAAACCTCGTCGCTCATGTATTGGATTCTTCTTCGGCCAGTGCGTTGATGCATGTCTGAATGGCATCGTCCGATATACAGGCTGTGCACACACATTGATCACATCTGCAGGATGATGCTCTCTCTTGCGAATACGCCACCACCCTTGAGGCTGTGTCAACGTTAAAGGCAACGTCCTTGTGCCCAGCCCCATGCTTTGTTCAAGTGCAAATTTGAACTGGCCCAATCAAAGCAGCAATGAGGTTCAACCTGGCAATTTTGCTGGATGCCCAGTCACCTGTGCCGTTTGTCTTCTCTGCTGTTCCTCTGTCTCAGTTTTGCGTTCTGCTGCCAGGCGGGATCATGAAGTGTGACGTGATTGCGACTGGGATTGTTGAGGCTGCCAAGCAGGTGAGCCGATCCCATATACTTTTGCTCCATGTCAGATGTGTTGTGTGCGGTGTGGAATGGCCACCCACCGATGTTGAGACAGCCACCTTTCCCATGTGGTGATTGACCACCTCAATCATCCGCTGAGATGTGGAGACGGGGGCGAAACAAGTGGACGTTGGGGACACGTATCTCAACCTGTCGTGAACAAACACAATTCTTTACCGATTTTTCCAAAGAATAATCAATACGACGTTGGGGAAGACAATATTTGCAATTTGGTACGCTTAGCGTCAATATGAAGTTAAGCTCAGGTACCCCCCCACCCCCCCCATTGATTCCAGCATGACTCAGCAACATGACCTAACAATGCCGAATAACTTCGAAATGGTTTTAAGGAAAAAACCGCCCAAATTGTGGCGATGATGTGAAAAATGCGATGCCAAAAGCAATAATATTTGATGGGAGCAGCCCCAAAGCCTAAAAACTGATCCATCCTAGGAACAACCTTGAAGATGGAAAGTGTTGAGGGAGGTTTTGCAACAAGTCTTGACCTGTCTGCCACTGATCGGTGGCGTTGTCTATGCATCTTCCCACATTGTTTTGATGTTAGTACAATACCATAACCTCTTAGCGTCAGTGGCTGGACCACCCTCCCTTAACGTCAATCTGACGCTAAGCGTACCAAATTCAAAATAGTGTCTTCCCTTACACAAGCATGCTCATGTCAGCTTGTCCTCTTTTGCCACTGATCTTTCCACAAACCAGGGACCTTTGATGCACTTTGAAAAGTTTGATGCACAAAGAGCAGGATTCTGCACCCTGAGGCATGGGGTGCCACTGTGGGTGGAGCAAGCACGATATTGTGTGCGTGAATACCCATGATGTTACTGGAGATTGTGCCAGTGTTATCACATTTGTGGCCTTTGTCACGAGCATCATGGACTGCATGGTCAACATTGCAGGCGACCATTCGAACTGTACATGTTTTACGTGGTTGGATGACCATGTCTGTCGTTGTGGCCGTGTAGTTACAGTCTTTCAACTCCAGGCCAGGTTTTTGTTGCCCACCCTAGTAGTTTGTTGGATATTGTACCCTGAGCCCCGAACCGAACTGCTACAGCGACAGGGATTTCAGCCAAACTACTGGATTGCAAAATATTGTGGCGTTATTGTGTCGACTTTGATGTTCAACCGAGGAAGTCACGCACACGTTATGTGTATCGCGCTCCACAGGTGGGCATTCGCATTCCCCTTATCGTGCGGCTGGAAGGGACAAACGTGGAGATGGGCAAGGCGATATTGAAGGACAGCGGCATGTCCATCATCCCCGCCGATGATCTGGACGACGCTGCCAAGAAGGCCGTCGCCTCCCTCAGTGGCTGAGCTCCCAACTTGCACATGGCATCGCTTGAATTTGGCTTGCGGCGTGATGGGCATAGGCTCGACGGGAGCTTTGAGAGGGGGGGGCACTTGGCAGCAGCTGCTGAACGAACGACGGAAGAGCGCCTAAACGCGCCTGTGTTTCAGGTATTCTTTCTATGCATGCAATTCCTTTAACGCCTGAAGAACAATGGGACGACAGCGAGCCTGTTTTCGGTCACTGCCAGGCTTGGTCTTTACGTTGGTGCTTTGTGTTTGTCACATTCTTACACGGAAAACGTAGACACACAGATGGGGCTATTTTGTACTGCCGTATCATAATAATCAGTTTGGGTGCAGCGTCGCTGCTCATAGCAATGGAGCCGCGCATGGGCGCACAAGCGTGTGGTTGATTGCGGTGCGGACGCAAATCTGGCGGTTGCTGTGACTGCTTGGCTGTGCTCAATTCGAGAGGCAATGCAAACCAGACTGCTTCATCACTGAGCGGTGAAAGTGATGGAGTGTGGGCGTACCTCCAGAGAGAACGTGGAACAGCAGCAGCAACATTGCCTCGCATGTGCTCAGTGCCCACCCTGCCAAGGTAAGCCTGCAGTTGATCCAATCGCGTATGACGAGCAGTGGCCGGCGCCCCACTCTGCTAATTCCGGCCCCAAAGCAGAGATGATGAAAGGCATGACGACTGCGTGGGCTCGATGCTTCCATTCAATCCATCAAGAAACGCCACAAGGCTCTCCCTTCACCCCGAAGACCACCAGCACACCTTCGACCCCGCCTGCGCCTGCTGCCACCCCAGGCCGCTGCCAGGCTCCGCCAAGGAGCCACACGAAGCTCTCCGCCGCAAAGCGCGCCACTCCTGGCCTCGCCGGGCGCGCCAGCCACGCACCGCCCATCCTCCCCCTCTGTCGATTGCATCCCGCGATTCCCCCCAGACGTCAGCCGCGACGCCTCTGCTAGCGGCATCCCGATCTCGGCCGGCCGATCCGATCCCCGGCCGCGCCCCTCACTCGCACGATCCCACCATCCGCACGGCGCTTGGCGGGAATGGGCGCGCTGTCCAAGCTTGCATCGGGCGCGATTGTGGCGGGCTACGCATTCGCCGGCGGCCTGGCGGGCCTCTTCGGCGCAGGCTGCTCCATGGTGTCCGCCCTCTGCGGCATGGCGCTGGGCCGATTGGGCGGTCGGTGGATTGGCCCCTCGGCGGAGAATGAATCTCCGCGGAGCCCTTGCTGTGCGACGCGGCTGGCGCGCCTGCTGCGGGGGATGGCGGATGGGTCCAGGGGGATGGTTGCAGGGGCTGTTGGCCTGGCGGTGTTGGCCGGCATCGGCTTGTGGGAGAGCTGCAGGGCGGCGGGGGAGCCCGGAAGTGGCGGGGCTGACGGCGTGCAGCTCATAGTGCCCATCCTGGTGCTGGGGGAGCGCGGGTGAGTGGGCAAGAATTCTCCTTTAAAGACACAAACCGCCGTGCGCAGTGACGCTTGATCTTGCCCTCCAACAAAGGCCGTTTTGCCCGCAGTCGGTGCCTGGTTTGATGCGAGGAAGCCTGCTGGGACTTAGGCGCGCCGCGCGGGGGAAGGCCTTCGGGCAGCGTCGAACAGAGCTCGGCAGTGTGCTGGATCTCGCCCCGGTGAAATCTCAACTAGAGATGCGTTTTGGCGCCCAGTGCGCGTTTTGTGCGCAAGTGCACCCCTTCCTGGTTGGGTGAGTGTCTGAGCTGGGCTGCAGCAAGCCAGGCGCAGCAGCCCGCCTTGGCCCTTTGGAGCAGCATGGTTGTTTCTGGCAATGCGGTTGGCTCTCTCAGAGGGCAGCGTTGGCCCGCAGGAGTCAGCAGGGCCTGGCCACACCAACTCGAGGACAGATTGGGTGTTTTAGTAGATGACGGATTGCGCAACACTGTCGGAGCAATGGTTGTGGGAAATACCGCAGTGAAAGCAAGTGCTGCTGCTGCAGAACTGGCGGGGCGAGTGCGGTGAGGGGCGAGAGCCACGACGTTTTGTTGAGCAAGGGAACGGCATTGGCAGACTTCAGCATCGAGACAATTCAATGCGAAGGGACGAACGTGATGTTGCAGGTGTGGCAATCAGCAACGACTTAACTTTCCAGCCTCCAGGTGGCTGCGGCAGCCGTCGATTGCCCTGCGTGACTGTGCAATTGCCCTGGTTTGTGCGGGCATCAAATCTGGGGTGCACTGCACCGGAATGGTCGTCCCATGTCTACAAAAGATCTGCAGAATTTTTAGCTGGAAGGCTCACACCTTACAATGAGGACGTCCTTTGTTGATGAAGGCTTTTGCGAGACTCCTTTCAGCGCTATACAAGGTGCTGAAGAAGTTGTCGAGAGCAGTAGGATTTGCCAGAAATGAACAGGAGCACAAACAACAAGTACGTGTGCGTGGGTGTGCCCTCAAAGGATCACTGAATCTTTTTGTTTGTGTCTTGCAAAATGCTGGATTTGCGCTCCGCAATGCACACACAACACGAATGTGCTGCCCTGCATTCCACCCTGCTAAAACTGAACCTGAAAAAACAGCCAAGCTCGATTTTTCTTTGAAGAGGGCGGTGCCAATGCCATCCATTCGGTCTGTGGCAGGCACTTTTCTGCGAGCACAATCGGTCTGTTTAAAAGGCCACATGTGACTACAACAGACGCTGTTATGAGCCCACAGCGCAAAATGAGCCAGAGCGATTTGCTGCTCAAGCGTTTTGACCTGGAAACTTGATCGCATCGATAATTGCAGAAAGGTCCAAGAGATGGGCTTTGAACCACCAGAAGTCTCTACACATTTCCATACGTTGTTTGACCCCTGGGATGCAGGTGTGGGACGTCCCAAGCTTCAGCTGGCTGCTAGGCCCTGAGTTCTTCCAGAAGGCCGAGGGCTGCCTACTTGTGCAAAACACCGCATCGAGCAGCTCGCTAGCTGAGCTGCAGGCATGGCTGAGTCTGCTCCAGTCCATGGTACGCTATGAGCCTGTGCACAGTGATCCCTGCCATGCTGTATGCTATTAATACAGTGGCTCATTCATGAACGTTTCTGTCATTGTTGCTGCTGAACATGCTGAACAGCAGGACGTGTTCGGTGCACGCTAGGCAGTCTCCAATCACCTTGTAACGGGGAATCGCATCCTTCAAATGGGAACGGCCCTGCCGCCCAAAATCACCAGAAAAAAGAGAGCCAAATGACACGTGTTCAAATGTGTACAAAGTTTACGGGTTTGTGTTATTTTTGTGTTCTTAGCGTGCAGAACTTTGATGAAATATGTTTTATGTGTGTTCGAAAAAGTGTTATGTGACCCTTTTTTTCCTAGTGAATTTAAGACAAAACAGTAAAATGGTAACCTCCACTTTTACGCGACACAAGAGAAGCACCACCGAATTGCCTTGATGGGCTCGGATCCTTATTTGTGGAATTTATCATTATCTTTCCATTTTTCCCTTCTGCTTGCTTGTGGCGTTCAGGAGCCGAGAGCCTCGGCCCGATAACAACAGACAACAATGGCACTCTAAAAACAATATACGGCTTCAGTACAGAAAGCGGGCGAAAATATCGGTATTACATTGTCTATTGACTGGAATTCCAGTTGTATCAATGCACTGAATGCTGTATACATTGATTCACATCTGGATTTAGATCCGTCGTGCACAACTTGTCAATGAAACAGAAGGGGCTCCTCATGAATCAAACCTTTTACATTTTGATCGACTGCAAGGAACTATCAAAATACTGTCCGTTTTCATATCAGTGTTACAGACAACATCGCAAAGCCTTGCACACTGCAAGCCTTGCACACCGCGCTGCACACTGTTGCTGCCAACAGAATTTGTTTAACCAACATTCTAGAATGGTCGTGCCAGGTTACCGTACCTACAGTAGTCAAACGGTCAGGTGAAGTGTTCGCCATATGCGCCTCCGTTTTGGTGTGATTCAATCCCATTGAATTCGTGACCTCAGTTTGTGCCAAGCAGCACGGAAATATGAGCGCTTTCTCGTGTTCGCTTCCCCATTGGAAACGGATAGATATGTGGGGTGAGCCTGGTCGACAATCAAATTACACAGATGCGCCAAACCTGCGGAAGAGTTGCAATGCGGCGGAATATCCGCAGTGCTTATCTCTGGACGTTTGTTGCGTCGTTTCGAAGCAGTTGTACTTACGTGAGAAGGCTTTGTCCCGCACCCCTAACAGTTGATATTTCTTTGCCAGGCTATTGAACACGAAGGGGTTGGACTGCCAGTAGCACCTGTGATACTCCATTCGGATGGCAGCCCAGAAGATGCTCCTCAGGTGGGATTCCTGTAGGTGCATTTGCTGTCTAGGCCCTGGGAGGAAGTAACTAATGCTCCTTTTCTGGATCCTTTCTTCCCGCCTCCACTTTGCTAAGCGAGCCAGAACCTGCCAGTTCCCGTTTCATTGGCCCTTCCCATGGAAAAGAGCTTTGTTCCAAATGCTTACAAAGAAACTTGCGGTCATCATGCATATTGGCGGAGAGTTCTTTCCGACAACTCTCCGGCAATATGCATATCAACTACAAGGCTCCTCGGAAGTAGTTACGTATCCATTCTGATTCGTCGCAAATCTTAACAGCCTTTTGTGCAGCATCAAACTGCATAGTAATTTTCGTCAATTGATTGCCTGCCGGCTTAACTTTGTCAAACTGCATCTTTACAGAAGCCGTGGTCAGTGGCCTGTTGCATTGAAGTCTGGTACCCACACGCACACAAGCCGATGGCAGTAATGACGTTGCGATTCGGACACATGCCAGTCCGACACAGCGTAGTATCTTACAATGCACATGCTGCTTGTGCCATGGTAGTCCCGAAATTGTTCCGAGTTCATGGCTTGCAGCTGTACCCATCACCCTCAACATGGCCATTACTTTTGCTGCTACCTTCAGTAAGATATGACATTGTGCTGCGGAGCTTGACCATGCGCTTTGCGGTACTCTGCGGTGCAGCAGCCTGAAAGCGTCGATTTGGAATCGCTACACTGGCCTTCCGGTATACAAAAGCTCCCCACACACCGAATGGACTCCCTCACAGATCGGCCGCCTCTACGGGACGCTCTTTTGAGCGTCGCACTGGCGGCGCTTCAAAACCGGCGTCGCTCGGGGCGTGCCAATGGCAGTGAGCACGCCTTCCGGTGCCACACCTGAACGCGAGGCGGGGAAGCTGCACTGGCGCCTTCTCGCGAACAAGCCATGCACGGGCTGCTGATCGGATGTTCTTGTTCATTGATCCCTTGCGAAGGGGCGTCATGTTGTTCGATGCTGCAGCCAACGTCCTTGCTTGCACCTTCTGAAAGCGCACCTATTTCCCCATGGGGGAATGGACCGCACGCTTGCGGCAGGCAGGCTGGCGCGAGCGCGGCGATGCCCAAGTCTTGTGCACGTGTTCTGCATCGCTGTATTCGCCGATCAGCTCAAGAGCAGGCTCGTGGCCGCCAGCGTTTTTCTCCGCTCCCTTACAGCGCCGTTGCTCCAGTCTCTGTGTGTTGTCCAGTGGTGTGGGGACTGCAGCAGGGTGTGTTGGTCGCAGTGCAATCCGGCGCACCTGACGCTGGCAAGGGTACCATAGGCGATCGCCTATGGTGTCTATCGCGATCGATCAGCGGATGGTGTTGCTGCTTTGATGCACGCGCATCAAAGTTGTGTTCTTCGTGGACGCAACGTCTCTGGGAAGAGCTGGAAGGTCAGGTCAGCTTGGATAGGCAGGGGGCAGTGGGTTTGAGGTCCGTGCCAAGGCTGGGAATTACCTCGCAGAATGCACAACAACGAGGACGTTCTCGCTGTGATAAATGAGCAATGCGACGACTGTCGGTAAAGGCACCCTCGGGGGGGAACTCAATGTTGCTCCGCTGCCTTTGTACCACAGAGGCAGCCGCCAGACACCTGAAATGTTCTCATGGAACGTCGCTTCTGAGCAGCCTGGACTTGCACCCGGGAGAGGGGAGTGGGGGCGGGGCGGGTGCTGGATACCGTTGAAGCAACGGCAAGGTTTCAGGCCCTGGCAAATACTGTACATGGCGCAATCGTTGGATCATTGGCAAAAACAGTCAAGGGCCCTGAGTGAGCCTTGATCCCCTTGGGCTCCCAAGCCCGCCAGTGCCCTGTGCACTCAGTCACTGGCGCTACATAAGACGCATAGTAAGAAGCTCAAGGAGACCAAATGGTGCGACGCGCCCGGAAGGTCTGTCACGGTGCCCCTAGCCACATAGACTTGGACGGTACGAGGGCCGACCCAAGAATGCGTGGGCGACCCATTTGTCGTAGACACGCCATCCCTCAGCCCCCAGCGGCCCCAGCCCACGGTCTGGAAAGTCCCATTCGCTACTCGAGTGGCGACCCAAACCGGCCGTAAGTACGTGGCGATGGGTGAAGGGTGTGGGACTCTTCGTCCGCCAGCGCCCCAGTACATCCCGTGCTGGCCCGACCGGAACGTCGTACGCTGCTTACTCCCACCCCAACGCCCATCACCTCGTCATTGTCTCGGCGAAACAACAGTCGGAGGGGTTGCTGCTGTGGTAGCGACTGCGCTGCGCGGACGCCCCTCTGGGCGTCACCGCGGCCTTGACCGTCGCGCGCCCGAGACTTGAGCAGCGGAAAACACGCCTACTCACCCAAAGTTCCTCTCAAGCCTGCCCCTAGTAAGGCCGCCTGCACGGAGCGCCTCTGGAGCCCCTGCCCGCCACAGGCGGCAGATGTCCGGCCCTGGGGCCGCCAGCGACCCAGCGAGCCTTGCGCGCACCCCTTCAGGTGGGCTCATCAGCGGCGGTGGTGGTCTCTTTGGCGGGGCGGTGTTGGAGAGGCGTTGCTGGGGGCGGGGGGTGCAGGAGCGGGGCAGCCGTCGAGATGCACATTCTCGAAGGGAAGGGAGGAGGGTGGAGAAGGGGCGGTGGGATTGAACTGGGCGCGGCGATCGACCCCCGGGGAGGAAGTCGCGGTCGCTGTGGCCGTGCGGGGTGGGAACCCTTGTGGGGCTTCTGGGGTATTGGGTCTGTTTCAGATCGGGCCATGCAGCCTTCAGGCCCTGGAAATGTGCGGCGCCGCCGTTGGCAGCGCCCGCGAGCGTTTGGCCCCGGGCTGCCTTGGTCGGGTTTGATGAGCGTCTGCGACCGGCCGGGGCGTCGTGCGGGCGGCTGCAATCGGCCCGTGCCTACGGCGGACCTGCGCTGGCGCCGGCTGCTGCCCGTGGAGCGGGCCTGCCCGTCCACCTCCCTCTGCCACACCCCCCTGAGTCAGTACGCGGGAGGCCAGTACTGGGGCCAGTACTCGAAAGGCGGGCGCGGCGAGCGAGGGCCGGACGGGACGAGCGAGCGGGATCACAGCACCCGTGCGTCGAGGCTGGCCGCGCGATCGATCGCTCCCCGCATATCGACAGCCGGGGATGAGAACTGGCGCCGGCGCCTATTGCACCCGCGAGGCCCTCGCAAAGATGCCGTGCCGCGGTGCTCCCCCCCCGCCCCCCGTTCTCCCCCTTGCCCTTGCCCACGCGACTCGCTGAGCGTGACTGATCCATGGGCCGGATTCTCGGGCCTCTGCCAAGGAGCCCCGTGGATCGATTCAACGAGCAGCAGTCCTTCTGAGCGGCCGGGAGCCGGTTGCATGTTCGACGAGGCCGCGTTGGATGCGCAAGGCGCCCCCCCCCCCCAATTGGCCGCCCGCAGACGACTTTGATCTCCGCCCCCTGGGGCACCCTAACGTGATGGCCCCCGTCGTACCACGTGACGCCCCCGAGGGCAGCCAGGCTTGCTGAGCCAGCATCCCCCCCGTACGGGTCCTAGTGCCGCTGAATCCCAAGAGACGTCAGGCAAAGACGTCCCCACCGTGTTGGCACGTGTCCCATTGTACCAGAACCCCTCCTGCCCCCCTGCCGCTTGTCGGCGTTCCCGGTCCGCGGATGGCAGCGGCATTCCCGGCGGTGCCACGCTGCCCGCCGGCGGAGGATGAACTCGAACAGGCCCGTACGATCAGTCCTTTGGCGTCGCGTGCCTTGGGCGATGCCGCGCATCTTCTCACGGGGGGGCCGCCCTCTTGCCTGGGGTTTGCGGCGCAGGCGGCGGCCCTGATGTCCGGGACTCGGCCGAGGGGGGTGCCCGGTCCGGCGCCTCCGGGCCGATCGGTGGGTTTGTCCGGAGGGCCGGAATGGTACTGGGTACGTCAATGGCGGGCGATGGGGGCGGATTTCCCGGCTGTAGAGAGCGGGGGAAGGCGCGCGGGAGGGTGAGGTGTGGGGTGGGGTGGGGTGAGGTCAGCGGGTGGGCGGGGTGGGTTGGGGATTGGGGAAGTTGAAGGGGCGGTTTTGGTACTTTGGGACGAAGGTGAAGGGCATCGGCGATGCGCCCTGGGCGGGCGCGATGCAATGATGAGGGAGGAGGGGGCGCGTGGCGCGCGAGGGGCGCGGGCCGCGCGTCGGAAGGGAACGGGGGATTTCCCGGGCGGGATCGAAGTGCGGGGGCTGAAGGGCGCGGGCGGTGTGTCTGCGGTGCAGAGGTGTGGTGGACAGCGAGGGAGTGGCCGGACTGGCTGCCCAACATCCAGCAGAGTGAGGAGGTACGCGAGCCGCCGCGCGAGGCCGCCCCACGCTTACCCGGCCATGCGAGGCCCCCCGCTGCGATCGCGCCGCGCTGTCGGACCGCCGACTTGCGCCGCGGCTTTGATCCGCGGACCCTCGCGGGAGTGATTCGAATAGGCCACCCCGAACGAGTGATGGAACAGTGATGGAAAGGGGAGGCTGCCAGCAGGGGAGGAGGTGTGTGTGGAGGACCCAGACGCACCGGAGCTTTCCCTGGGACCCGCGAAGATCTGCACTCTTGGGGGCTTGCCATTGACGAGGCGCGTGATTGGCAAGCGTATCTGGGTTCATTTCCCAGGCCACTGCCCACCCCTCCGCCACCCCCCACCCATGCCCAACGACGCTGGCCTGCGTAATTTGAGGCGCCTCTGTGCATGTGTCTCCAGGCCCCGCGCCCAGGGGACCCCCCAAATGGCTGGCAATGCCTGCCGGCCGACGTGATCCACAGGATCCTGCACGTTTACAAACGGGAGCTGGGCTCCCGCGTGGTGAGGCCCGCTTGCAGGATCCTGGGCCAGGTCAACAAACACTGGCACGGGGCGCTCAACGCCGAAGTCACCAGCTTGCAGCTGCGCGCGGGTATCCCCCCAGGGGACATCTCCCGCCTGATGCGGCGGTTCAAGTACCTGGAGAGGCTCCGCCTGCAGCAGTGTGACCAGGCCTGCCTGGCGGCCATATGCGCCCACCCGCACTCGCACATGAGGGTGGTGGACCTGCAGGGCTGCCAGGAGGTCACAGACGAGGGGCTGCTGCGGATCGGCGGCCTGGGCCGGCTGCAGCACCTGGACCTCACCAACTGCGTGCAGGTGTCCGACGACGGGCTGCAGGCGCTCACCAGCCTGACCTCCCTCAGGTTCCTCAACCTGAGGGTAAGCTGGTCTGGCAAGACGGCTGCCCCCGTTGCTGCCTGCCTGCGGGCCTTCACGCCCAGGGGGTTCTCCGCCCTGGGCCGGCTACCCTCCCTCACGGAGCTCAGCCTCAAGGGGCGCAGGGAGGTGGACGATGACATGCTGCTGGAGCTGGCGGAGCTCAGTGCACTGGCCAGCCTGAAGCTCAGCACCACGAACATCACTGACAGACACTGCCCCGGTGCCTCGTGAACCTCAGGGCGCTGGTGCTGGGCTACTGTGGGTCCGTGACAGCCCAGGGGATGAGGCCGCTGTCCAGGCTGCAGGCCCTGTCTTGCGTGGGCTTCAAGAGGTGCCCGAGGGTCGTCAGGAAGGAGTTGATCAGCCTGCGCGCTGAGATCCCCACCTTCCTCAAGTTGAAGCTGTTCTGTCACTGAGTGTTGTGCAGTGGGGAAAGGGGAGTGCAGTGGGTGATTGTGGGTTCAAACCTGCTTTGCTGACGTTGGCAAGCGATGGGGAAAATGCCCAGGGTATTTGGAGACGGAGGCAGTGCGAGTTAAGTAGGCTGTGCCGGAAAGGCACGTTTTGTATGGAGGAAGTAGGCAGGAGGAATGATTGTGCGTGATGATTGGTGGCCGGAGCTCTTAGCCCGTTATTTTGTTGGGAGATTTTTTTCCTTCAAGAGAACGTGCACACCCAAAGAAACGCATACATTGTCCATGGAGGGTTGAGTGAACAGCAGTAGAAAGGAAGGCACATTGCCGAGCTGGCTGCTTCTAAATATAGATAGCATTGTTATCAAAACCAGGCCTGCTGCTCGATTATCCCGTTGTGGGAGGTTTCGAATTGAGCTGTACATTCCTGGTGTTCCTAGACATGTAGACAAAACCCGCTTTGCTCGTATGTTTGTTAGCGTATCAAAAGAGCAGGAGAGATCTGTTGGAACCCAACACTTGCATTGGCGCCCGACGGTCTTAAACACCCGGCCAACATGCTCTGTGGCCAATCTTCGTTTATCTGCGACGTTTCCGTTATGTCCTTTGCCTTCGTTGCTGGTGAAATGCTGTGTAGTATAGTTCGCCATGGAAGTGCTCTTAGTGAAGGCATCGGCTAGGATGTGCGAACGCCGGATGCAATTGTGGTCTGCAAATGCTGGCTATGCTGCAGCAAATCGAACAGTTCCCAAAGTGATCCTTGTCGACTGGCTTCCCCACCCACCGCCGTTTCTCCCTGATGCACACTCCCCTTCATTCTGTCTGTCGATCATCAGCTCGTAATCCGCTGGGCCAGGATTTATAAGGCGGCGAACATTAAAGGCTTTGCTGATCACCGTTGAGCATCCGTCACTGATCACCGCAGTCTGTGTCCTTCCCCTGGAAGGCATCCAGGCCGCCGGCTGACTGTACACCCTGCTCACCCACTGTCCCGTGGACAATAAGGGAAGACATTGTCGATTTGGTATGCCTGGCGTCAATTTGACGTTTGCCCCAGCAGCCCCATTGTATGACGCTTTGTATGACCTGTTTCTCTTTCTTTGTTTGCAACAAATCTTATATCCCCCCCCCCCCTGCCTTAGCTTCATTCCTTGTGTGTTGAAACCAGGATGACTCAGCAACATAACGTAATGGTGTTGTACAAACTGGTGATGTTTTGATGAGAGAACAACAGCCAAAAATCTGCAGCGATTGCAGCTGCAAATTGAGATGCGAAAAGCCATGTGTTCGATGAAGCCACATAATGGGCACCGTTTCAGTGGGTGACTCACTTATGTATTTGCCCACGACGGGTGTCGACCGTATGCGCGATACACACTGCATGGGATGGCCCGAGCCAGCTACATTGCTGATGAACAACAGAAAACAAATAGAAAGTGAGAACACTCCTGAGAACATTAGGGCTGCAATGCTCTCGGAGCGAATCTCACCGGGGAACGTGAGGAAGGCAGAAACAGTCTAGAGGCACCATTCTGTGCGTTCATAAGATTCATGTCACCGATCAGCTCCCCAGTCTGGTCAGGTCAAAGGCTATTCTGGGAGGCCCTGCACAGGAAGGGTGTAGGCTAGAGGGAAAGTAGGGCTCACTGGACTGTCCGGTGACGCCCTGATCCGTCAGGATCATTTAGGCCGTCCGACCTGACGAGGAGGACACATGGTCTGTTGGTTTGCAAGAAAAAATGGGGTTTCACGTGACTAAAGGGCTACAGTGCAGAAAAAGCATGACCTGAATTGCACTTGCAGCACAGGGCGCATGTGAACGAATCAGTTGCCATCGGCTGGTGCACTCAGAAATGGGTGTGCACATTTAGTGTATCCTCATGACATGTATGCTTATGCCCTGATGCTCCACAGGAATGCACATGCATGCATGAAAGCTAAAGGGCTGTAAGATGCCCTGACATATGTGCTGTAGGTTTTCTCATGGGTGAGGGAGTCACGTCGGCGGTCTGAGGGGAGCTGGCACCTAATCGTCCTGTACGGCATGTGGAAAATATTTTCCCATCACTGCCATGAAGCCCCGCGAGGGTCATGACCTCAGGGAACTACAGCAAGGGATGCAGTTGGCTTTATGTGGTTTAGCATGCATGTCAGGCATGGATGCCTATGTCTGAATAGAAAAGAGCGGGAATGAAAGAAAAGGGACAAAAAAGAGTGGTGGTCCTGGTGGGTAGGAAGGACATGGGCGGAGGGTGTTGGAGTGTAATGTGTGGGGCACCATGCCGGGAATCCATGCAGACAGAGGACCCCTGGAAACCTGTCAAACAGGAGTGTCTTCGGGACTTGTCCACGCGGAACGTTGAATCAGAAAACGCTAGAAATGTTATCTTAAATGATGCGGGGCAGTGTGGCAGCAATCCCACAAGGATTCGCCAAACAGGCTGGCATGCCCTGAGAAAAATGGGCATGTGTTGAAACTGTTGGGCACATTGTTTTTTGTGCATTTTGCGCAGCAGCAATAGCGCACCGTAGATCTCCACGTAGTACTCTATGTCTTTGTATGGTCAGGGGGAAGCATAGAGTACATTAGGGCAGGTGTTGAGCGAGGGCGCTGGGAAGTGCCGTAAAGTATGGTGGCATTTCATACAGTACGTTGTGATCATCACTTGACCACTGAATCTGATGCCCATGGGTTGCATGGTGGCAGCAAGGGGGCAAGTTTGAAGGAATTATGTGATGGTAAATGATGGTGACTGGGATGGTAGGCCAGCAGAAACCACCATCAAATCATGTGATGCTCGGTGACATATCTTCCTCAAACTAATCCTTTGGAACTAAAACAGCGTCAGCCTACGTCCTGGATTCCACTGCAATTGGTTGTGATTTGTGTCAGGAGCTGTGGGACTTTGTAGGAATTTTGTATGAACATGATTGGAAAGCTGTTCGGTCACCACAATGGCACCTCATCATTGACAAAATGAGCGTCACGCAATGCGCCCTCACTTCGTCATTCTGGCGGCCAGAGAGGCCCAGGCACGGCCTGCACAGGGCTTGGAACTCCGATGTACCACCTCACCGGGAGGCTTACACACAGACGGAACAGCGCTCCTACACCGACTATGGTTCCCCAGGACCCTAGCCAGGACGCCAACTCCAATAGGGTCCCAGTCAGTGAACAGAAAATGACGGCATCTGTCTCATTTCAGCTGTTGGGGATGTCATCTCTTGGCGCGTAGGCAATGACTCAGATTTACCCCCCGACCCTCGACTCGCCCGCTGTCCCGCACCCCCCGTTTCCGCTGCCCCCTTTAGCCGCTCCCGGGGCGGTCGCGTTCCGCCAACGCGGCCGGCGCCTTCAAACCACCCAGGCAAAGTTGTCGGCAAGGGCTTCCTCCACGGCCCCACCACCTCACTTTTCGCACGCGTCCTCTCTGTGTTCAGAGCCGGGCCCAAACAGATGCCCCACTACGCATCTGGGATTTTTCCGAGGTGGCGCTTCTCGTCGCTGATTCCCCTGCCACGAAACTGCTCGGGCAGAATGGAACGACTCTGCCTCCTGATTGAGTTCCCCTGGCCGTTTTTCAGCAACCCCCCTTGGCGTGGCAACGCCACCGCAAGCCACCTTGCCGGTGAAGGAGGCCCATGGTCAACTCGCCCCCTCCCCCCCTCTGAGCGCCTAGGCACATTGCCAATCAGTGTCCGCGCAGGGCGCTTTGCAGGTTCCTCGGGAACAGTCTGCCCGGTTTGTTCATGGATGCACTGTCGAGCGCATGCACCTTTTTGCGGCTGGGCCGCCACGGGTTGGATGCACGGTCGTGGGGTCCCTCGGGGACGAGCTGCTTCGCATGTGCTTCAGGAGTTGTTGTCGGACAGACGGCTGAATTGCGTAGGCCCCGCTTAGACAAACTGCAAATCAGTCATTGATGCAGTGATGACTCGTTAGGGATAGGGGCCAAATAGAGATGACTCAGTAGCTCACTGATAGTACATAAACATCAAGGTTGGGTAATTTGGTGACGTATTGGCCGAGATAAGGTTTGATGCGATTGGGCCCATTGTGGCCCAAGGGAACCGATGGAAAAGGGTGGGGTGGGGGTGGTGGGGGTGTAAATAGGATGGCTGAGGGAAGGTTTCCACTCATTTGTGATTACACTATGAGATGTTCTAGTGATCGTGAGTAAGCACAAAGAGTACTTGAGAGCGTGTTCCACTTTGAGAAACGCAGAAGACTTATCGTCATGGCTAGCTCAAATTCCACTGGACCGTCCGATGCACGGATGGCATGGATACGGCGACAGCGGGATCAACGTGCCCCGCCCCTCAAGGAGGATGTTGAAAAGCTTGCGTCAGAGGCGGAGTAACACATGGCGGAACGCCTGCGAGTGCCTGTGGTGTCCGTGCAGTTTGTGCTCGGAGACGGCCGCGTTGTGTATGACGAACATTGGTTATATGCAAGACGACTGAGGGACCTGTGGTGGGAGGAGTGGCAGCGATGTATCGAGAGGGATTTGGAACTTCACGGTGCTGTAAAGGCAACTGCGGAACTGTTCAAGGTATCGCTGGAGGGTTTTTCTGACACCATGAAGGAATGATTCATAGCGGATTTGAAAGTCAAGGCGCGCCATAGACTGGAGGCTGCATGGAATGTGAGTGCATGGGATGTCGAAGAGTCCCGCCTGAAGCAGGAATCAAATATGCCGGTGCTTCGGTCGGCACATGAAATCCTCAGTGAGCAAATCAGGACTACTGAGTCGCATATTGTGGAGAGTGTCTTCAACCGTGGTCTTCATGTGATCTTGGAGGCGGCTCGCATGGGAAATCACGAAATCTAGAGTTTATTTGCAGAGCAAGAGGCTTTGGGATGTCTCCCTCCATGTCCCCCATCGTAGGAGCACATGCCCCAGGCCGCCGTGAAGGCCGTGGACAAATTTCATGCACGTGAGCGAGAGTTGAAGGAGATGCGAAAGGTCGACCAGATGAGGGTGACCATTCAGAATTGGTTCGCGAAGGTGGGGGGTCGCCCAGAAGTCTACCTGCCCCCGGCAACGTCGGGGTCGGAAGCGGACCGCCGGAACTGAATTGCCATGCATTCTGCATGCATGTGGTCGATCTTACGATCGCGGGTAGGGGGAGAACCGGGATGATGCGAAGTCTTGATGTGAAAGGGATATGCCAGCCCCTTTGGACGTGCGGAGACAATTGCAGGCGGGCCATGAGGGGGATTCAGTGTGGCAGGGAATGCCTCACGCGCACCACGAGGTGACACTTCCCCGATTGAAGGGCCTCATGGGAAATGTCAACGCCGGACGGGGTGGGGGGGGGTGGGGGTGGGGGGGGTGAGCCGGGCATGACGCTGTGCAAGACCGGGACCCGCCTGGCAGCCTGATGGGCGGTAGCAACATACCACCATCGATGGAGTTCGACTGCTGCAGTTTGCAGCAAACGCTCTCGAGGGGTGTTACTCGCCCAAGACGCCAGCCTTGAAGAGTGGATCAAAGCCTACGAGGCTCAGGGGGGGCACAATTCCCCTTACCTTAGCAGACAATCTGAAGGAAGTCAGAGGGTGGCTGGCGGACGCGGCTCTCGTGTGGGGCGACATAGAGAAGCAAGCCGAGGAAGGTGCCCGAGGCAATTTAAATGTGATAAGAGCTCACTTTGGGTGGGCCAATCCAAAAGATACCGAGTCCCAATATGAGCACCGGGTCGAAGAAACCTCAAACCAAGACATCCGCGACATCATGCGCCAACAGGCCATGATGAACTGGCGGATTTGGGCAGAGAGTGAACTGCCCTTCGACCCTCCGGAAGTACTTTCCGAGAAGCGATTGAGGATGAGGTTCCTAAAGTGGATCCGTGGACAAAGGTGGGGAATAACGCAGGGTAGCCCCATGTTCGTTGGAGGTCGAAGGGCTGGGCGGCGAGGAGTGTGAACAGATGCTGAGAATGATGTGGCACTGAGTGGATGTGGTGAAAGCGGTGTTTTGATTGAGGGGGACTACTCACAAGTATGCAAGAGAGCCGGGGATGTTGGTGGACTCTTGCTGGAACGGAGTGGGTAATCAGGGGGCCTTGTGCAATGGAGGCAGGAACATTTGGATTTGACGTGGATAACGATTGACCCTTTCCAATGAAGGGGGTCATATAGCAAACGTCTCGGGGGTAGAAAGGGGGGATCCTTGTTTGATTATATGGGGTCGTGGAGGTTGTGCTGCAACAACCCCTCCTTGTAACAATCGAGTGTGCTCGGTTGTGTTCTCTTTGACCCCGAAAGGCAAGCCTACAATGCTGTTGCAGGTCGTAGGGACTTGCGGCTGCATCTGGCAGCCTGTTCCAGTGTGAATGGCCTTCCTGCCCGTTGCTCCGCATACACTCTCGCTACGAGTCAGAAATCCCCTTGGGGGTGTCTTGGGACTGCACTCAAGTCCACGCTCCCGGTGTGGTGGTGACGCGAAGCCACATATTGTTTCATCTTCTACTGCGGCGCACACCCCAAGATTCTACTGGTCATTATGGCTGGTGGAGTTCAACAAAAGTATTGATCATTTGGCCATTTTCCTGTGATGGGCTGGGTTGTATGTTAAGAAAACAAGTAGAAAATAGGAAACCAAAGTGTCGTTTGAAGGTCATTAATGCCCTGAGAAGGTTATAGACGCTTCTTTGGTTCTGTTCCTGTTCACGAGGTACTGAAGTGCAGCAAAGTATGGGGAAGGTTCAGCCATTGAGCGGAAGGGAGTCTTGTACATTAGTGTCATGTTCAGTGCGTGCAATCTGAGTCTGCATTGAGTCATCAGTTTGTGGCTGTGCCATGTGTGAGATCGGAGGGGCGCTGCCCCTGTGGAAGGGGCCACATGTGACCTTTTGGTGTCCAAGTTACCTTACCATTGTACAAAAGAGCATTGTGCGCCTGTGAGGTCGCAATTCTACCATTCGTTCGTGTTCAACACCCTAAACTTTGGGGTCCGATGGTGAGATTCTGGCTGCTATTTGGGTGCCTTGCGAGATGATCGGCCGCGTCATGGGGAAATTCGTTGAGCGGCAGATATTCTGGGCGAACGCTAACGGTTGCACCTGTATGGATTGCCTTGTAAGGGCCTCAGAGCTCAGATTTCCAGTCTGCGTCGTGAATCCCGACCCTGGCATGGCGCCTTGTGGCATGCCGCACGCATCCCCCTGGGGACGCACTTTAAAACGCAGGCCTGCGTCTAGGGGTTTTCTTGCCACCCGCTCTGGCGGAAACCAAACCACCGGCTGTGAAGCTGGCCGAACAGGCCGTGCGGTTCGCTGAAAAGTGCATCGTGGCTAAAACGCGCTGAAAAAGCGCTGCCTGACACGCGATACGGTCAACGCACAGCCACATACGATTCTGCCGTAGAGGCGCATGATGCCATGAATTACGGCCGCGCGGCACGGTAGAACACACCAAAAGGAGCGTACAGCTGCATGAAGCGGCGCGCTGCCCAGCGATTGCCCCGAAATGGCGCTGGGCGGACATGTAATGATACCTAAAGGCATGCGCGGCGAGCGATCTTGTGGTACACGATCCATGTCGACGCAGGTTGGGTGCTGTTTTTTTCAGCACCGAATCGCTGCCTACGGTCGACGATGACGTGTTCTTGCTCCATCATTGTAAAATGGGGGGCTCACGCGCACATATTTTTTGAGGATTTTTGCGAAGATTGAACGCCAAGGGGAGGTTTGGGGACAACTCATGAGTTTCTTGCCGCCTTTGAGCGGGGTACTGGGTATCTTCCAAGCTTATGTCGATTTTGTGGCAATTTCATAATCTCTTAGCGTTACGGGTCCAGCGACCCCACCCACCCACCCACCCCACCCCCGCCCCAGTCATCAAATTGGCGCGGATCCTACTAAAATCGACATATTGTCTTCCCTGACTCGCCTAAAACGCCATGCCTGACGCGAGTGCAATTGTGGGCATCGAAGGGAATGTCCGGAACGTATTTCTCCCATGCCGCGAAGGCGCTGTCCGGCTCTACATGCCCTCTTCTTAGTTCACTTTGCGCAATGTCTTACTGTCAGCACACGGAAGCACTCCCCACTTTGCGTCGTTCCAGCGCTATTGGCTTGAATCAATGCACTTAAAATTGTACCGATTCAACATGGTGTCTTCCTCAACAATCAGCCATGAAAATGTGAAGGGCTTGCATACGCTGCTGGCAGTGGTGTTGCCCAGACGGTATTGCAGCGACAACATATACAACGGGTTGCAACTAAGCACAGGCGTGCAGGAACTGGGAAGCGGGGCGCACAAAACCAAAAATCGTGCTTAGTTACACCAGGGAAAACAGCGCGGTGAACACCCAGAAGAACAGGCTGTGATTGCGTGTGGAACAAAGATTACTTGGCCATACTCTTCACCACTGACACCACGCCTTCATCGTCGACGATGCCACAGGAAACGCCGGAAACATCGACTTCACGGCTCAACCTCAACACACAACCATACCCGAATAGTCAGACTCACGCGCCTACCATACTCGCTCCATACCACATCAAATACTCAAATTTGGCCCCCGCACCAGTCAGCTATCGCCATTACCAGCCACCACGCATCGACCAAACACTATCTCGTTCTGAGATGCAATCGGTATGTAGCCATCTTCACAAAAGTTGGACTGCCCACCCAGACCCCTACCCTGCTCGCCCCCACTTTGTGCTAGCGTGCCACTCCAAACAGAAACAAGGCTGCTGGCCAGCCATCAGCAGCGCCGCAGCGCTCGCTGCCCTTTGCTTCCCGATCAGAACCTAGACACCTGGCCGTTCCCCAGAAACATGGGGATGGCGTCTCGCCACCCCATCGACCCCTCAACTGCCGTGCTCTTGACAAGCAGGCAACACTCCACACATGTATCCGGCAAGGCCACTGGCAGCAGTGGCCCTGAACCTCAGCAGTGGCACAACTCGTTGGACGCCTTGTGTCGGACATCGGCATTGCTGTGTCCGTTCCTCAGCACCCCGCAGCGACCCACCGCAGCACAGCCGATGCCGAATGATCATGAGCGCTGCATCCCGGCACGGCCACTCCCTCGACATTGGGGAACTGTCGCACGCTCGCAACAGGAGGCAGGTGCCACGTTCCGCGGCACAGCCCTGCTGCTCTATACCCCTTGCTTTGGCTCTGGGCTTGGGGCGCTGCTGCAGCCCATTCTGCAAGCAACGGCAGTTGGCCCAAACTCAGACGCCGGCAAGTCAAATAGCAGTTAACCGCATGCATGACAGGGAGAACAACACACGCCAAGCCTTCAACACGAGTTGGGACCTCCTCTAGGGAGCACGATGGGAGGCAATCGACGTTTCAGCAAACTTCTTTCATAAAATCATTCTGCGATCAGCAAAAGGCAGATGGGGATGCAGCAGCTGTGATGGCCAGAACTAGTTTCCATGGTGTCTATAACACAAATACTACAGCTTCCTGACAAGCCCAGTGTCGGATGCCCCTGAGGGTCACAACCACATAACCGGATGGCTGACAGTCAACGTTCATCCTGTCCGATGGACATGACAGCACCTTTGCGGCAATGTGGATGCAAGGCGATCGCATCAAGTACCATGCACTGACACCAAGTACAAAGGTACTGCATCCGCACCGCAATGCTGCATGGGACACCTGCCCAAATTCCATGCAGCCTCTGTGCCCTCACCTCGAGACGATGCGGATGGCCAAGCTCCAAGGGACGGTGCCTGCTCCGATGCCAACGGTCAGCACCCACTCGTACCAAGTCAGCGTGTTGACTCTGAAGAAGTCCCCGAAGGGTGTGGTCATGATGATGATCTGGAGAACAACAGTGACGACAAGCACCCCAACGAAGATCTTGCTGGTGAAGATGCCGCTCACAAAGTTGTACTCGTCAGCGATCTTGCGAGAGTTCACTTCGTTGAAGACCTGACAGTGCAGCCACAAGGACGATGTGAGCCAATCACATAGTGACTTCCTATCGACGAATGCAAGGTGTTTGAAGAACCTGCAGGCTTTGTGGCAACTACAACTTCAGCAGCATCTATGGTGCACCAACTGGATGCCCAAAGCACAGGGCAGGTGGATCATGGCTGGGGCTGTTGAAAGGGCACATCGGTAGAATACTTGTCTGAAATAATGCCTGTCTGTGCTCTTGCACTATGGGTATACGGGCAACATGTCAGGGCTGCAACAAACGCCAAACTGGTGGCCAGTGGTACCCAAATGGACTTCAGGATGAAGCATGGAAGTTGCTGCAACGCTGGCAAGAACAAGTATGAGAGCACAAAACTAACGCATAACAGTGTTGACAGGATTGGTTGCAGAAAATATGAGGAAGACTGCTCCACCTGCATGAAAATAAAGGTGTTGAAGATAACTGAAGAAATCCTCATGAAATGGTCGTCCTCAGCATCCTCAAACTCATCCTCCAATTCCTCAAAAAACGCCTTATCAACCTCTTCTTCCCGGACAAAGTCCTTGTTCTCATGGCACTCCTCCAACTCCCTGGAGCACTCGAGCACGCCATTCTCAGCAAAGCACAGCTCTGCCGTGGACTTGCCCCTAAACTCGTCATGGTCCTCGCACCACTCGAACCACACCTCCTCCTCCTTGGGCTCGCGATACCTGGTGCACACACACACAACAGCTCTTTATGGCACCCCTGTTGCACCACGGCAGTGGCCTCTAATGTCTTATAGGCAGTGAAAGTAACAATACTGCCCACCTGAAAGCACAAGGTTCCAACATACTCAAACCTAAGCTACAATCCTGTACATATCAGTTGAGATTCTGAATTGCAGCCAAAGCCAAGAACAGATCAGCAACAAAGAGGAAAGATCAGCATTGTATGCTCTAGTGTCAGCGCTCAGTACAAGAGATGCACACACATGCAGAATCCAAACAATGAACTGGCAAAATATCCTGATTTTGGCACTGCTAAAGTGCTCAGATTCACAATGCGCCAAGTTCACAAGACGCCCAGGAGAGAAAGCACAGTGCAAGGAGCTATGCACCATGTAGACAGAAGGGAAGAGTTTGCTGATGCGAGGCACTGTTAAATTAATACAAAATCGCTTATATACTGTGGACAATTATTCAAGTGCTGAGCAACAAACACTGAGCAAAATTACCTGTCAAAATGCTTGGGCATTCCGTACAGCAGCAGCAGCAGCCAGAACAGCTGGTACAGTCCTCCCAGGAAGATGTGCTTCCACATCTTGGAGTTGATCAGAGGTTCCTCCCGGCCATAGGGCATCGAGTCCAGCAGGTCCCAGGTGGGGTGCTCGGTGGCCAGGGCCAGTGCAGCCATGGTGTCCATGATGAGGTTCACCCACAGGAGCTGTAGCACAGTGAGGGGGGTCTCGCCACCCACAATTGCCGCTGTAAAGGCCAGAATGAGAGCCACGAAGTTGATGGTGAGCTGAAACTGGAGGAACTTCCGGATGTTATTGAAGACGGAGCGGCCCCATAGGACAGACTGGAGCAACACAGAAAGCACAAGGACTGGTGAGTGGCGAGTGGTGGTGAGGCAGGCCTGCCATAAGGTACCACAGTCTGCAGCTGCTGAGAATGTCAGGCCAACGAAGACTACTCATGCCCAAAGACTTGCTCCCAAAACCATGTTCTCAACATTTCTGCATTGAAGCCGCTTTTCACTGCAAAATACAGGTCAAAGCTCCGATCTATACTGTCCGATACCCTAGATGTCACCAGGTGCTGCTCTTTCAAACAGTTAGTACTGGCATCCGTGTGCTCAGTGTGGACAAAACTGGCCACATTCAGTTGGTAAGAATCCAGACCGTGGACCTCAGGAGCCTTACCAGTGAGACTACAATGACCAGGGTGTCAATGACAGCACAGGAACACTATGTTTCGACCCTTGACCGTCAATGTCATCCGCTTAAACGCGAACAACATCTACCTGCACAACCTAGACTGCTAAACACAACGTCGCAGTTTGAACACCAACAACAACACCAGCACCAGCCATATCCTCACTGCAGTTTGCTGCTTTGTCATGCTGCAGCTCCTGTTCTGCTCCAGTACTTTCCATCTGCTGTTTCTGTTTCCTACCATCTGGGGCATAAAGAACCCTTCACTGCTGTGCGCCAAGCTTTGTCAGCAACTCGCAAATGCCGTGTTGTGCCCCACCTTCACAATCGACAAGAAGTTGTCATCCAGAATCACGATGTCCGCTGCCTCCTTGGCCACCTCCGTCCCTGCGATTCCCATGGCCAGGCCAACATCCGATTCCTTCAAGGCTGGCGCATCGTTGGTGCCATCGCCCGTGACAGCCACAACCTCGCCCATCTTCCTCAATGTGCTCACAAGCAAATGTTTATCTGTGGGGGAAGAGCGTGCAAGCACCTAGAGCCACACAGAATATTGTGTTATCCAATCGCACATGAATCAATACATCAATCAATATCTCTCACACTCACAACAACATAGTATAACAATACCTCTGTCTTCTTGCTGGCATCCTTTTGCTTTTTGGGTCCAGGGTACGCAGACTACCATAAAGGCAGCAAGGAAGGATATCTGGAACATCATCAAGTCTGCCTTGATTGTCCAGATGCCACTCTGATTTCAATAGGTGCCAGAGCGCACTTGCCACAACATGAAGGAATCCATTTTTTAGGGTAACGGAAACATTAAGGCCCACCAGCAGCCTCCCTCTGTAGCCTATGGTTGGGGGTGATTGGCATGCACTAGATTGACAACGCACAACACACCTCCTTGCTTTGAGTAGCTGAACAGCAGTGTGTGAATAAATGAAAGATTGACTGTATTCTCTGCATTCTGGGTCCAAAAGACACACTGCTTATGGCATGTGTCTCTGCTGACTTCAGATAAAAAAACGGAGTCAAATTCCTTTGTCGTTCACAAGGGCCTCCCAATGGTTGTGAGAAGAGCAACCCAATCCTCACTTTGCTGGAGCACATGGAAAAGTAGTGCTGCAGCAAACAGATGGGTGCTTTGCACAACAGCTGGGCAAGGCTACCTGCAGCTTAGGCAGCATCTTGATGAGCTCCTCTTCAGGCATGGTCCGGAACTGAGGACCCTCCAACGCCACGCCACCGTCCGTCAAAATGCCACATTCCTTGGCGATGTGCTGGGCAGTGTGAACGTTGTCGCCCGTGACCATCCGAACAACAATCCCTGCCTTTTGACAGGTCGCCACAGCACCAGGCACTTCCTTGCGCACAGGATCCTGCAGCAGGTGCAGTCCCCAAGTGATTCAGCCGCAGCTGAGATATCATCAGGGAATATCTTGATGGTTGGTGCAAAGGTGAACAGGACATTTGCTTTCTTAGGCTGACAGAAATGCTGCTGTCACAAACAATCTGAAGCTCTCATCCAGCATTTGCATAGATAGCAGGCCAAAAGTCAGGCTCACCTTTATTCCGACGACAGCCATGAGGATCAAGTTCTCATCTGGTGCATTGTCAAAGAAGTTTGACGCCCTGCTGGCATCCTCTGCAGGGAAATCTGTGTATGCCAATGCGATGGTGCGAAGACCTTGGCTGGCCATCTCTGTGACATAACTCAAGATCTCAGCCTTCTTCGCTGCTTCAAGGCTGACCACCTTTCCAGTTGTATCATGGTATGAAATGCAGCGGTCAACAACGATTTCGGCGGCACCCTGCAAAGAAACCAGTGATCCCCAACTCAGGGCAAAGGCAACTTTAGGATAATGTGTGCCTGCCTGGAAACAGGGAGTGCCGATCTTTCCCATACAATTCACTCGGAGTGCCAAAAAGGCAAGCAGAAGATGTCAAAGACACTGCAGTAGACTAAACCCATTAACAAATCAGGTACCGATTCAACGACTTCACATCACTTTGAAGTAATGCTCCACACTCTCTGCAAAAATTGCAAGCTCCCCTATTCAGTATTGGGGTTTGCAGTACAAAGGCTACTAGTGAGACTCCAGTATCAGCAAACTAGTTGCAGCACAACTTCGAAGCCACCAGGAACACTGCTCTGATTCAAATAAACAGCCACCAGTGGTTCCATCCTGCTCCACGTCAGCTGTGCAGGGAAGCCTGACAGTGGATTATGGTCTTGTGGCCACAAGCACTGTCCAAGTACACAACGGAGACAAATATTCCTGCTTGAACCTACAAAGAATACCCACCTTGTTATAAAGACGGAGCACATCCCCCTTGCGCACCAATATGCTTGCCATCTTCTTTGCTGACGAAAAGCCATAAATCTGAGCGCAAACATACCCTCAGGGTTAGTTAAGGGTTAGATAAGGGCAGCAACTTTCTTGCCCCTCGACATGGTACGCAGATGCATTAAGCTACACATTGAGGTGTCCCACACAATAACTGCCATGCCGCTGTCTGTGACATCCTCCAACAACGGCCCAGCAACAATAGTCCAACAACCATCCAAAACAGAGCTTCTCCTATTCACTAGTTTTTGCTTCTTCCACAAAGACCACTCCAAGTTCCAAGCACAGCTTTGTTGTGTCCACATGGCTACAGGTGTTGTGGTTCTTGTCGCCAAAGTGGCCTGTGCCGGCTGAATGAATAATTTGTGTCCAACCAGTCCTTTCAGCCCTCGCACCTTCACATAATCGTTCTCAAAGGTGTCCCTCAGTTTCTTGTAGTCGCTGCCCCATGCCTTACCCAGCATCAGCAACGCGCACTCTGTCCTGTTGCCGATGAATTGAATGTTCTTGGGGTCGTCCTCAATCAGGAAAGCCTGCAAGTGCAGACATTCACAGAGTTGATGAAGTGCTGAACAAGCACATGCTACCACTGCTGATTGTAAATTGTGCTCCCCTTATACCATCACACGGGCAGACAAACCTACTCCCTATGACAATTCAACCAATCCTCTCTTGATATTCTTGCAAGCTGGAATGCAAAAAATGGCTATCATGGCTATCAGTTTGTGTTCTGGCTTGAAGAGGAGTAGAAAACTGGGGATTTCGATCAATACACTAGGGTGCATTCAGCCCTCATGATACAGAAAGAACAAATTGTTCGCCAAATGTCAAAGGACACAGGGGTTTGGATGGATTTCTTCTCATTGTCTCGGTCCACCAGTTCTCAACTGACTTGCATCTTTTTCTGGAATTGATCTGTTCAAACTCAGTAGACTGGCCACACCAGACTTCACAGCGAATCCAGCATTTGCTCATGCCCAACTACTGGCATTTGGGCCTTGGCATCCAAGACTCACCTTTGAATTCAGTGCAAAATTCATTTCCAGCTCCTTCTTAACTTCAGCGGTAACCTCAGAGGGTTCAGGTACAGACCCAGTGTACTTATTGTCCTGAAACCATCCAGAAACCACAGTCATGCGGTTCTCTGTCAAAGTCCCAGTCTTGTCTGAGCAGATGGCCGTTGCTCCACCCATGGTCTCGCAAGCCGCCAGTACGCGCACAAAGTTGTTGTCCACCATCATCTTTTTCATGGAGTAGGCAAGGGAGATTGTGACAGCGAGGGGGAGGCCCTCAGGCACAGCGACGACGACGATCGTCACAGCAAACAGGAAGAACTGGATCGGCCCCTCCTCATTGATCTTCGAGATAGGGAAGCCGTTGTTCTCGACCATCCACCTGTGGACAAACCTCCAAACTTGGAACTGTGCCGTATTCGTGATTTCACAGGCCTACAATCGACCCTTGGGTCGTTTCATTCAGTGTGTCCACTTCCTTGATTCCACTGATACTCCAAACTACCCAGCACCATGGTCAACGATAGGCCAAACAAGGCTAATGTGCCAACCTACAAGGCAATGTAAACGATCAAGTTTGTGGTCTATTTCGTGGATTACATCAACCAACCACACTGTCAAATGCTGTGTTGCACTCACAGGGGGCAAAGGCATGGAACTTCAGGACGATGCATGTTGGTTTTGCGCTAAGCACCACAAGGTTCTGCCAACAACTTATGTCACATTGACCCCTCCAGGAGCAGCAAGGGAATGCACCAGCAGCACAATCTGCAGCAGGGCCTGCTGTCCAAGCAAAGGAGTCTGGGTGACTGACTGACAGGATGGCTTTTGTTAGACGCCTCAACACTCTCGTTTGTGTCTGTATCTGCATACACAAGAAGGCAGCTTCGATACGATCCAAGAATATGGCAGTCATGACAAGATCCCCCAGAAATGCCCTTCAGCTGCACATGACCCGCAAGGACGTCTGAGGAACAGGACATTTTCGAGCCTGAGAGCTGCATCGTGGGTGTCTATCCTGCACTTCATGGACTGACACCTGCTGAGCTGTTCAGGCGGTTGCACAACTGAGTCCCATTCCAAGGGTGTGCAGACAAAAACTGAAGGCCTTGACGCACCTGATCAGAAGCACAATGAAGGACAGGACGGCCACAACCAAACCCAGCTTTCCGATGGCTGCTGCGAGTTCCCCAAGCTTCTCTTGCAAGGGCGTTTCGTCACTCTCAACAGCGACCAGTGACAGGGTCTTGCCCCACTCACTGTTTTCACCCACCGCAATGATGAGGATCTTCCCACTGCCTTCAGTGACCTTCAAAATGGGGATAAGCACGGTGTGTTTGCCATATCTCAAGGCAGAAAAAAGTAGGAAACAAGGAAAAGTGCACTTTCAAATGGGTATGACAGGCAACAGAAATAGACACACAATGCACCAAACACAGTCCGGTGTGCGGTCAGATAAAAATCACATTCACTACAAGCAACTGATATACATATCTTTTCTTTATTCACTATTGTTTTCAATCGTGAAATTTTCGTTTTCTGTACTTGTTGTCATTTACCCTTTTTCTAATTGGCTTCCATGAAAACAGAGGGCAATATTCCAGGTAAAGGAGATAATGGAAATACATGGTAACAGAAGTGCAGTGGAATTCAGCATTGAATGAAAGCAAGTCACTATCTACACTAGACAGTAACTGAGCTCGCAACTCGTGCAGCACTCTGGATTCAAAGACAGCCAATACCATCACACCTGTGTTCCACTGCGGCACCAGGGTTTCTTGTCGATCTGTTTCTTGATGGGCTCGCTCTCACCAGTAAGGCTGGCCTCGTCAATCACCAAGTCGTTTGAGGCAAAGACCACCCCATCGGCGGTGACCTTGTCACCCGTGTTCAGGATCAGAACATCCCCCACTACGAGTTCAGTGTTCAACACGAGACCCTCCTTGCCCCCGCGAATCACCGTGACCTCAAACATCTCCTTCTGCTCATTCAGCTTGCGAAACTGCTGGTCCTTTTGATAGTCGTTTACGGCACCTGGCATCGCTCAAGCAAAACAATCAGACCCGTCTACAAGAGCTGCCTCCACCTGCTTACAGGCCAAGGCCTGGTACCAAAAGAATCTTATCACACCAATATGCAGTTCCAAGAGACTCCTTTTGCACAGCAATACAGGAAAAAAGGAAGAGAGGAGAAGGGGGCTGCTGCTGTTGCACTGGTTCAATTCTCTAGCCTTCCAAGTAGCCCAGCAACGCTACAGGTTTTCAGCACAACTGGGGTTCACTGCTATGCAGATGTGTCAGCAAAGGCATACGGACACACACAAATGAATTGTGCGCAGCAAATGAAATGCACCCAACAGTCTTTTTCGATGTCCTGCAGTACACAGCATGGAGTCCGTGTGAAGTCTGTGACAGGGTGTTCCCCCCTGCAGGCAGGTGAGCAAGTCAAAGACTCCAAAGAGGAGCTGTAACTGGGCACTCACCAACAAGAGAAACCACGAAAACAGCCACCCAGATGGCAATTCCCTCAACGTATCCCCCTTCCTCGCGCTCTTCCTTCAGGGAGGCGCCAAGAATTGTGGACACCTGGCAGGAAGCACAACATGTTAAATCGACAGAGAGTGCCTGAAGAGCCAGCGCACATCAGAAATCAGCAGGGCAGGCACTCCTCCACACGCCAGGGAGCTGCTTGTTTGCTCACCACAGATGAAACGATGGATTCAAGCACTGAAACAAACTGCGGATTGAGTCAAACGCATCTTCAACACAGATCCAGGCAATGCAGATGAGGCGATCCCCTTGCCAATAAACCCTCCACCACAATTCAGTACACTTTCGCGACTTGACGACAGCCAGGCGCGACGCCGCAAGAGCCCCTCCCTCCCCCCCCCCGGCATACCAGGGCGGCGAAAATCAGCAGCATGATGATCGGGTCCTTGATGTTATCGAGCACCAGGGCGATGAACGACTTGGACGGCACCTCCTTGTAGCTGTTGGCCCCGAACACCTGCCTGTGCATCTCTACGGACGCCGGCCCGCTCCCCCCCGCGTCCAGCCCGTGCCTCAGGTCCGTCTTCAGAGCGGCCGCCAGGCCCTCCGCGCCCCCTATGCGCGGCGGCTCACCTCGTTGATGCGGAAGAGCCTGTCGGGGTCCACGCCGTAAACGCCCTTGCCGTCCACTGCCACCGCGGTGGCGCCATCCCCCGCCGGCTTCCCCTCGGCCTTCATCCCGCCCCACCGCTCGCCGCCGCGGGCAGATCACCTCAAGGCCGCTCCGCGGCGACCCAGGAGACCCAGCCCGGGCGAAGGATCCGACTCCGGGCTGCGACCGCCGCTTGGCAGGGCAGCGGGAGAGGCTGGGCCCACTCCAGTCGCGCCCCGAGAATCCCCCCGAGATCCCGGCCGCGGACGCCTGACGGTCCCCCGCGCAGGAGTCGTCAAAACTTCCGGGCGCGGGAGGTGCGCCGGTCAGGCCGCCCGGGCACCACACCTCCGGTCGGGTTCAGAGCCCCGGCGAGAGATCCGCGCCGGCCCAGGGCGAGGGGTTGCGGTTCTGGGAAGGTTTGGGTGGTGGGAGGTGGGTGGGTGGGGTTGATGGGGAGACGCGCGGCGAGGCGCGAGAGTTTGGACCGCCCGCGCAGTTCTGGCGACATTCATCCAACGCGGGGTTGCTGCGCCCGGCGCCTCCACACCAGGGGGCCCAGGGGGGCCGCTGCACTTTTGGGATGATGCATCACTAACGGATCGGTGACACATGGGCGCGGCATATTCGGGGGCCCAAGGTGTGGGCAAGGCCGCTCTCATGGGCCAGAACAGATACCGCGCACCCAGTCGGATTCGAGCCCCAGTGACTGGAAAAGCCGCTGGGGTTGAAGCCTCCCAGCCACACACGGGGTCCGCCGTCCGCGTGTGACGTGAGCGTGCAGGACAGCGGGGGCCCACGTGGGACGCCCAAGCGCCTCTGTCGGACAACCGCAACGCCCCCTTGTGCAAAACAAGGCGCGAGAGGGGGGAATCACGGAGACATGCCATGAGCGTGAGTGTGCCAAAAAGGGGAAGCAAGCCCGAAGGTGTGGCGTGGTGGGCCGCTGTGTGTTGGGGGGGGGGGGGGCTGGCGCTGCGGGCCCCGGACTGTGTTCGTGGGGTGGCAGCGGGTTTGGTGGAAGGTGTACTGCTCCGCGCGAGGGCGCTGTGTTCTCGATGGTTTCTGGGTGGACGGGGGCCGCGGCGCGCTGCGTCCCAGCAGCAAACAGCGACGCGGAGCGGCTTGGAAAGTTGTGAAGGTGCCTTGGGGCAAAGATGTTACCGCTTCACTTGCAGCGGGCCACAGGGCGTTGGCGGCAAATCCAAGAGGGGGGCTGGAGCGTTGTAGGACTTTAGAGAGGGCATGTGGGGTTGTTGTAGTTGTTGGACTTGGGGAGAAGTGAGCAGGTTGGTTAGGTTGTTGGGCTGCCATATCGACCTTTAGGACCAATCTATTCGGACAGGCGTCCATCAAATCAGTCTTCCATCAGTTCGGGACCATCGGCTGCCAGTGTAGGACGAACTGCAGGAAAGGGCTGCGGTCGGATCGTCAGTGCATCTGCGCATATGCATGTGCACAACACACGCCACGAATTCACGTATGCGTGCCAATCGTGTCTGTGCCTGTTCCCTTGCGTTTTCTTGCCCCTTGACACTCATGAAGGGAGGCAACAAAATACAAGGGCAAGGTCCTGCATGTCGCCTCCCACCTCCAGCGACAACCAGCACGAAAGAATAGACAACTCTGGCCTGCATCCTCTCCGTCTACGTCCCAATTTTCCCGGTCAGGGATGACTCTTGCGACCCCCCAACACCTGCCTAAGACAACACCTGAGACGGCCGCCATCTACCTGCCTTCTATATTTAGAAACCCGCCAAGCAGGATTCCATACTGAGCACAGTCCCCATGATCGTGTTTTCAGCATTGACCTGCGCCGACCTGCCAAAAATTCGGACATCGTCACTCCGTTGCTTGTTGCGCCCGGCCGGTGCAAAATTCTAATAGGCTGACCTCTAAAGTCACCACTTCCCGGCCATCCGTCCACCGGGGTCCCATCTTCATGCGGAGGGCATGGCGCGCCCTGCCCAACAGGGCGTGCCAGGCCGCGTCGACAACCCACCGGGTGTCTCAACGTACAGTTGAACTATTGAACTAATCAAAGTACTATTGAGTCACTGGCAAGCTCGAAATTTGGACTCAAAGTGCCAGGCCCGCCTCAGGGCGTCGCGAACAGCTGCAGCGCCTTCCCGCACAGCACACCCACCACGCTGCGCCCGCCGCGCAGGCAGCTGTTGACCTGCACGACGTCGGACCCGGTGCCGGGAAAGTCGTCGACCACCTGACCAATCGCAGCGACGTCAGGGCTCGCGACTTACACGCGCCGCAAGGAACGGCACGGGGCGGCGATTGGCCGTAACAGCGGATCTGCAGATGCGGGGCGGCTGTCGGCGTGCATGGACATGGATCGCTGAACAGGAAGAAATATTTCGAATCTTTTGTTTAAGCAAAAGAATAACAAGGAACTAGGAAGCTGAAGTTATACTTTAGCTTCTCGGTTCCATGTTATTCTGCTTATCGATTTATCCATTTGTTTATATATACTAGTTGGACGCCCGGCGTGTGCTACGGTGTGCCCACCTGACCCGACCTAAGATCCCAAAGCAGTGCGGCCTGCCGGCGCTCGCAGCCTGATGCAAACAGCCGCCGCTGGCAGCCGCCATCCGGCACAAAGGCACCTCTCGTCCTTCCCCTGAAGCTGACGTGCGCCGACAGCATCCTGCCAACCTGAAGGCCGGACACATCCGCATCATATTCGCCGGTCAAAGGTCACAATTTCACGACCCGCTCATGAAGTAATGACGCAAGTCGATAGCAATGAGAGCAATTTCACGACCGGAAGGGATTTGGGGCGGCCACGCGATTTGGTCCCTGCTGACGCATTGAACATTTCCACTGCATTCTTTCAAGCAGCAAAACGAGGCATAAGCGACAGAATATGTGCGTTACAATATAACGGGCAAAATAACGGACCAAGATAATGTAAACAAACGAAATAGACGCAACGGACGAGAACTGTATGGGGTGTGCAGGTCTGGCTAGCAACTTGCGCTGTGCTATTGGGCTGATGCGCCATCGCTGGACTGCTCCGGCAACAGAGCACTTTCTATCTCGAATCTTCAGCGACTTCCACCAAGTTGGGAGTTCAGTGACCGCCAACGACCAGGCGCCCACAAGCGTTTTCAGCCAAAACATGAAATATCGAAGCAACTAAATCTGCGCGAGACTGCGTGCAAGTCAGTCGGTCCTCAGCACATACTTCAAAGGTGGCACACCTCAATCTGCCCTGGCTGAAGGTCAATCAATGTCCATGCTCGCAACAATTTGCTGGGCAGTTGGCGCAGCAGTCAGGGTTTGTGTTCGGGACATGCAAGCCACCATGCCAACAGATTTGCCACAAACTCTTGTCAAAAAAAGTGAAAGAAAATGGTGCAGGGACTCGTTGCTGCCACCATTCCTGTTTTTTTTCCTTCCTCCTTTTCTGTATTGCTGCTTTCCGCCATCGTTCATAGCATTGCTGCTAACTTGCAGAAACTGGAGCCAGAATCGATGGGCTGTGCCATGGCAGCAGCTGACCCACCGTCCACTGTGCCCTGGCATGATAGTTGTAGAGCTTGTGGATGGCAGTGCCTTGGGGCCCGCAGGGCCGCACAGAGACTGCCAGTGTCGCTGTCCCCTGGTCAACAGCCACGGATTCGATGGTCCCCGCCACGGTGCACACCTAGGGGCCACATACAACAAAGTACTGGGCACAATGCTCGAAAGAGGAGTGAACATTTCGGTTTCTTGCCATTTACTTCTTTTCTTTTCTTTCCTTTCAATTTCCTTCATCCTGGTTGGCCGCATCGAACATAGGGTCATATGATGGAACAGAATGGACATGTTAGCATTGTGTCACATTTCTTGTGAGAGGGTCCAGACAGTGGACAGCATTGAGACACGTGTCCATGTTGTTGTGGATTTAAAATTATGTACAACACATTGTTGCTTGCTGCATACAGGGCATATGTGATATTGCTGATAAAGCATACGTACCACTAAAATGTGCTACTTGAAAGAACAATTAAATAGTTCCTTATACAATAGTTTATGTCAAATTGTTGAAATTTTTAGGGGAAAATGACAAAAGGGGTTCCTCTGTGAGATGTCTTGACAAAAGGGGGTCCTATGACCGCACCCTGTACATTAGGCGCGTTGCCAGACCGGCGCCAGACCAGCGCCAGACCGATGCCATATCGGCACCGGTATTGCACCAGACTGGACCACGGTCCTACTAGGGGCGACCCCTCTGGGAGGGCGCAGGGAGCACACAACTGTCGGAACTACAGGAGGGAGTCGTAGCACTCGGAGTTGTGGGGGAGACCAAGCAGCGAATGGGGCTGCGGGGAGAGCAAGCGGGGACCGGAGCTGCGGGGAGAGCAAGGGGTGATCGGAGCTACCTGGGAGCATACTGGTGCCGGTATGGCGCCCGTCTGGCGCCGGTCTGGCAGCGCGCCTAATGTATGGGGGGCGGTCAGCGGGTCCCCTTTTGTCACACGCACCCCCGCAGAGGACCCCCTTTTGTCAAGATATCTCACAGAGGACCCCCTTTTGTCATTTTCCCAATTTTTAAGTTACTGGGATGTGAGTGCTGTAGCATACAGAACTGGGAAATGCGATGCTGCCAGCTGTGACAAAGTACTGGACCACTGGGATATTTTCATTCTCTGAAAAAGATGTTAACTGTACAGAAGTGCCACTGTCAAACAGGCAAAGATTACTAGTCCTGAATTAGCATGCAAAACAATGAAACTCCGTTTTGGTAAACCTCCTGCATAGTGTCGCTTTCGATTTTCAGTTCCAAAAGATGTTCAATTCAGATTCATAGTGGTAAAACCACGACGGCAGAATTGTCAGATTTAGATTTCAAGGCAGTGATCCAAGGGTGCACAGCTCCTGTGTGCACTGGTGCACAAAAGCAGAACATTGTTAAGTACTGGATATAACCATAGCGCCTCGGTACTCAATCTCAGAAATACTGGGCACCGCTGGTAGTGTTACAAGATTCTAAGTGTGCATTAACAAAAGCTGATGACATGGCTGTTCATTCGATGTGGAGGCTTCCCAGGGAGTTCGCCTCCAGCACAGTCCTTCATGAACAGAAGCAGTGTATCATTCACTGTACAAACAACGACGTTTTCTGTTTCAATCAACTTTGTCAAATTCCTCCCATCAGTCCAAAGCGCAACTCAAATTCGGAGCCCCAAGACAAGCTCCCCACCACGTGCGGTTCAGAGGCAGCGGCAGCATCCTGCAGGGGCAGGTCCCACAGGTAGGTGCTCTGGCTGTTGGCCGCCACCAGCGCCCTCACTTCGCCAGTATGCATGCAGGCCAGGGACGTCAGGCCCTGCCGCCGTGGGGAGCTCAGTTCTTGCAAGGGACCGGAGGGCATCCTTAGGTCGAAGGCAGAGACACGGCCAACAGCCAATCCGGCATACACCTAGGGGGAGAAGACCTCGAGTGGGTTTCACTCACATGTCATTTCAACAGGAGTCTATTGGAGCCTCTAAGGGTTGATGCGGATGCTGAATGCATACAGGCACGGAGCAATTATGGAAACACACACAATGTGAATAAGCACAACAAAAATGTACAAAGCGAAAATTTGGAAAAAGAGTGATAGTCTGTCGTTGAGCCCAAGCCATTGTCTTTGAGCAGAATGCAAATTGCCTTGACCCAAAGTTGTGCATAGTTGATAAAGTGAGTACTTGGATTTGCAGGTTGCCCTTCGACTCATGGAAAACATGTCAACAAAGCATGAGTCATTACTCAACAAGAATCATGAAAAGATGCAGTCTTCTACCATGCAAACAAGCATGAGTTCCTAAACGCAACAGGATGTCAAGCAACGGAGACCAGGACGATCAACAATTCAACAGGTGCATGCGACGTGAGATGAGGTGTTCCCATGATGCTCTGCTGGGGACAAAATGTGTCTGCATGCGTACAGGACCTAAACAACCCTGAACAAAACTCTGAGTGTAAATCCATATCTAGATCTGAATACACCCTGTACCACAGTGGCATAGAATTGTACACCAGTTCAGAATTCATCAATGCAGACATCAGCAACTTCTGCCACAGACTTTGTTTATTCTCCTTTACTGTTATGTAACAAAAGTACTATCAGCACTTGCTGTAGCACCACGTTGATACATCATACAAATAAAAGTTCAGCACTCCCTTCTGTTGAGCATAGCAGGAAAACAGGACACCAATTGGCATGGGTATCTGACAGGCATGCCATACCATATTCTCTGCCTCCCAAGCACAGCTCAAAACTGGGAACGCCAGCTCCTTTTGCACGATCTCGTGGCCACTGGTCATGGATACAACCCTGATGCGTTTGTCGATGGCCACACACAGGCGCTGCGCAGATGGCGACAGCCGCACATCCCTCACTGGGCCTCTGCCTGGCAAGTGGATCTGGCCCTCCGATTGTGGAGCGATCATGCTTATCTGCAGGTTGAGACAACAGATTGAATGCTTGAACAGACATGGGTAAAATGGCATGCCATTTTTCTATGTTGCACAATTATCTCAGCCATGTTTCGGTGTGCCAAAAGCACAGTTGAGAGGATAATATGACATAGCAATGAAACAAGATGGAGCACAAGTGCACAGCAATACATGATATTCATGACATGATCCAATTTCGACGCAATTTATCACCAATGCACAATTTTCAGCTATTCAACAGATTTCGACCAGGAATGGAAGTGCTTGAAAGGGCCATTTTCACCATGTTGTGTGAGAATGCGACAAATGCTGACTTTCAACCTGCATGCTGAAAAACATCATCTGTGGACCACAACCACAGCTGACAGAATGCAGTTTTGCCCTTCTGCATTCGACATCCAATGCCATCAGCAGGCATTCTGTGTTGAGCATTGTGTTCTTGGCAGACCACTGCAAACATCAAGGCTGTCCGATCATCTGGATTCATTAGAAGCATGTTCCATGAACAGTGTGTCGTTTTTGACACTGTTGTGATGGATACAGTTTCTGTCAGTCTGTCTTCTGGCTCTCCATGCCTCTGTCGCCAGGTTCATGCATCTGCACTGAATTTTGTCACGAATGTGCCGTACATGTATGCCACACATACACCACGCATGTATGCCACACATGCACCATACACGTATGCCACACACTCTCCACGGTAATGGGCACTGTTCTGTTGCATAGTTCAATTGAAATCATGGCTAGCTTCCATTCTTACCTGCCGGATCATCCATGCATCCGCTAGCCAAGGGCCTGGCTGTGATGGCAGCAACAACGTTGCCTGCTCCCCACTCATGTCAAAGCAAAGTGCACCCTGCACACAACAGGTCCACAGCACTCACAACAAGCAGCAACGCCTCTTTGCAAGATGGAAACAAGTCATACAGGCCCCCCAACCACCCCCCGATCGAGTGCGATACTCATTTCCCTGCCCAGTGTTGAAAGTGCAGCTGCCACTGCAGCACCTGGTGCTAGGCGTAAACAAAGAACGTTGGCACAACTTAAATCGGGTACAGTGATGCTGGCAATCAAGAATGTCAACTTTTACACTGCTTGAGAAGGGAACTCGATCACAACAAGCAACCAGATGCAAGCCCTCGCTGCTCATAATCACCCCACCCTTTCACCTTTAGGTAGTGTGGTTGGAGCAGAAGCAGGTAATTCAGCTTGACAACAGACGCTCAATGGCCAAGACATGCAGACATACAGTATCCCAATTTTACAGAAGAATGGAAAACGAACGCACAACTCATTCTCAGATGCTCACTCTAGACTCGGTGCAGTACTCCCTCAGATAAGGACTGCCTCCATTGACTCGCTGTTGGCCTTCTGACAAGAGTGGACGGCTACAGCTTGGCATCCTGCTGCCCGGCGGGGGTGGCATTGCACAAATGGCATTGGATGCAGCAGCCTGCTGGGGTGCGCACAAAATTGTGCCCCGTGCCACTGAGTTGGTGAGGCTTGCCAGCTCAAGCTTCAGCCTCTGCAAGGAACAACTACACACAGCACTTTAATGTGGAGAGTTCTGGCCCAGTGCAAGCGATGAGCTCCAGGTTAAGAACAAACTTGGAAATTTACAGTGGGAAATGGAGACAAGATGCATGCCATGTGCTGTTCAATTCTCACACAACCTGATGAATTGAGCCTGATAGCAGGGGAAGCCCCACCTTATTCTCTCGAATGCACTCGTCCCTCTCTGCAGCTGCTTTCAAGTGCTGCTCCTTCCTCTCAGCAGCAATTCGCTTGTGCCTTTCGACCTCTTGCCGCAGTGTGGCAACAAGAGAAGTGTCCACACAATGGAGGTTCTGAACATACATCCTTCGGAGGTCCTTTTTGGTACACCTGGTATGCAGGTGCACGCAAGGCAATGACCTCATGCACCGAAACATGCACTAATGCATAGCATGGCATGCACAGTAATATGAATAGCAAATAGCTAATAAGAAGAGTCTGTATAATAACTCTGAAGAGTGGCCAGTGCATTCGTCCATTGATACAAAGAAGAACAATATGGCCAAACTCAATGCAGGGCTTGAGTTTGCTTATCTCCTTAGGGAGCGTAAAAAGCTCCCTTTCAACTTCGTTCTCAGTTGGTTATTCCAAATGCCTGCTTTTCAGAAGGATGGCCAAGAAAACTGTGAAAAATCAATCACTTGCATGCAAGCTATTACTTGTGTCAGCTATCAGATAATATTCAAGCATAACCAAAGCACGATTGAATAAGATAACTTAACCTAGGGGTCAGAGTCGCACCTCTTCTTGCAGATGGGACATGTCTTGCTCTGCCGAAGCCATTTCTTGATGCATGCTGCACAGAAGACATGACCGCAGCGACTGTTCGACAAACACAGAAAACCCTCAGTGGCTGATATGCATGGGATAGTCATCTGCAACAAACATTGAGGCAAGATGTGCAATGAGCTCCCTGTGCCTGAGTTGCCTCAGTACACCTGAAAGATCACATCTCAGTGGTTTAACAAAACAGATGAGCATGCAACATTGGCACTAGGGAAGGCACCATACAGAGGCAATCGAAGCTGCAGCTGTCTTTGCTGCTTGACAAAAACTAAAGGTGCAATTGCGAGTCCATTTAAAAAGCTTCACCAACTCACTGCTCCATGCCCTTCTGCTCACGTTCAAAAGCTTGTACAATGGCTTCCAAGGCACGTCACACAAGTCTGTTGAGGACAGCAAATGCACTGCCTGCAAAATTCACAGTGTCTCGAACTTTGGCAAACAAACGACAGTCCACCTTGCTCACGTTGAATGTGGTACGTGGTCCCCTTCACTGGTGTAACACTCTGCACAGATCGGGCAGTCCTCCCCATCAGCCGACTTAAAGCCCCCTGGCAGCACAATGCCAAAATTTTTGGTGATTAAACCCCAAGAGGAAGCCAATGTGGGTGTTTTGGCAGCGTTATACCCATTGCTGCCTTCAGGTGCAAGGTTACCACCTTTGAGATGAAAGCACAAAGTATCCAATGGATGAGGATCCCATACGCGATCTACATGATTTGCACACATTGCAGGCTGGCCAATATTGAAAGCCCTGTGGTGGGTACTGGGAGAAAATCACACAGGAAAAGCATACTCGTTAATGTGAACACCTCCCAATATCTTGCAAAACAGGCACAAAGGCAGTGCTTCTCTGTGTTTTGAACAAGTTCAGGACATGTGACTCACGTCCTGCGGCACAGGCTGAGACTAATCCTAGTGTGAATGAAACTACAACATAATTCAGCACAAATTTGACACACCCACAAACAAGACCCTTTTGTTTCTTGCAGTGAGACAAATGTCAGGTGCAGAGCTCACTGCCCTTGCCCTAAGATGTGTGCCATTCTTGGGTGCAATATGCTGGAAATCATCACAAACACCAAATATCAAACCCAATCATGATTCGCAGCAGACAGTGGGCTCCTCCTCTGGACTAAAGATGCACAGCGATGTCCCCTGTTTTGAAAGATGATGCAGGATCAAGGATTTCAACAACGTCAATGGCAGATGCGCCGATGGAATTGTATTTTAGAAAGCAGTGCCCAGTGCTCAACTATGGGGCAAACTGCTTGCTTCTGAGTGCTGAGTTTATCCTGGGAGATAGCTGCACAAAGTGACAGCAGAAAACATGGTTTGGCTACAATGCCCCTGCTGGGGAAGTTGCTGAAAGCTTGCAGAAATTGCCAAACTCTAACTACAATTGACCTGCTGCAGCAATCCAGTTTGACGAGATCAACATTGGTCTGTGTTCTGCACAGCACCGACTGTGCAATGCGCCCTTCGTTTCTCCCACTGACGTACGAAAAACTGGCTTATTCATCGTGCATTCTGTCTCTCTGCCTGTGCAAACTGTGCACACCGATGTGCTGCACATCCGGACATTGAATTTTGGCGTCCAAGAGGGTTGGATGAATGGCCTATCGGCCACATCACTCAATTTTCTCCATTCGTGTCATTGAATCGCGCAGGTTGGATGCACAGGAACAGGCACGCGATAGCCTAGCAGCAGCAAGAACGAGCAGACTTGAAGAAGACATCAGCTGACGAATGGGCGCTACAGAGGCACCGTCGGAGCTCTTCATTGCCCAGGTCAAGTATAAACCCTGCTTACTGTCCATCTTTTACGATTGTCAATACACCAGTGGATAGGGCTTTATATTGGAGCCACTGGCCCTAAACCACCTCAATCCGACTGGACCCTGTCTTTGCGCCTTTGCCGATGCGCCAAGCACCCAAACAATGCCCCCAGATGCAAGCACCACGCCCCCGGCAGGCTGGCAGCCAATCAATTCAAAATTGATCATTCGGCAGCGGACAGCGCGTGAATCAGCTCGGCACCCCCCGCCCTCGCACACCAACCCAACCCACCGCTCGTTGACGGCGCATCATCATCAGACAGGACCTCCACGCAGTTGGCCATTCAGGCCCACCAGGTCGCTCCCGAGCGCCTCCTCGGGGATCCACGCGCGCCCCCCCTTCCTCCGCCTCGCGGGAGGCCGCCGCGACCAATCGTCGGGCGGCGCATCCACGGCAGCGTCGCGCCACAGCGTCGTCCGTCGTGAAAGCCCGCCCTCAGGCCATGCACACGCGCCACTGGGCTTTGGCGGGGCAGCCGGAGCCCGTCCGGAGGATGGGGGCGCCCGGGAAGGCCTGGCCACAGGGTGGGCGGGGTCGTCCAGTCTCCCCTGGCGGCATTTTGGCGGGAAGGTTGTGGCCTGGTGCGTCTTTCGAAAAGTTTCGGCCTTCGGAAATTTCCAGAAGGCAATTTTTACCGCCTTTAAGTAAAGCATGTCGCTTGTAAGCGACATTTTCGCGTCAAATTTGAGCACCGACGTTTTGAAATCAGGCACTTGATCGATTTGCTATTTAAAGCCTCCGCGCGAATTTGACTGAGCTGGTCGGCAACTTCACAGATGACACCCAGGGAACTTTGGGCTCCATTGCAAGAGGCGCCAATCGGGTTGTTTGAAACCCAAAGAATGTGTTCTGCAATCTACCCAGCTCAATTTGATGCGATCTTCGGCGAAGCCACAGCCACTGTTATGTAGTACGTCACTACGTTACCGTAGTTACCGTAGTTGCCGTGGACTGTAACAACAATGAGTTGGGCAGTCATGCAACCAACATTGGCCTTCAAGAGCAGCCCTTGTCGTCAACGCTTTGGCCATCCTGCAATCGAAGCGTATGGTCGGACAGTATGTGAGGACATGTGCCAGCGCGAGCAGGATACGGGTGTACACGAATATGATGAGGTAGTTCTAAATGCGAAATCTCGTAGCTTCCTTCCACCAGTCCTGCAAGGGCCTCGGATCTCTGATAGATGTGTTTCGATCTCAACGATGGCCGCCTTCCAACGCACATGCGAAGATAGGCACCGGAATCCACAATGTGACGTCGCTGTTTCTACAATTTTTGCAATCTATCTAATGCGCTGCCTGCCCAATATGGAGCCCAACATCGCGTCTGAGATGCCAGGACTGTGTTTTGTCAAGTTTATTTGACAACTGTAATCAATGCAGTCGAGCTGCCTGAACGGCAATCCGCGTGGCTAAGTTCATTTACTAAGTTTCCCGGCGCGTCACCCCACATGCGCCCAGCAACCAACATTTGCATTCAATCGCCGCGCCCAGCACTTAGAACATTGACTTATGGATCAATAGACTAGTTAGATCCATGGGTACAATGCGTAATTTCCATCTGTATACACCATGAAAAGTATTACCAAGTGCACATATGCACGAAGATCACAGTTTTCATCCATTACATTAAGCATCAATAAATTTAACTTCAATGTACCGTAAATATCTATTTTCACAGACCACTCGCTGCATACTTGTCTCAAAGAATGGTTACCCCAAGAACCTCTTCAATGTGGGCTCTGAACCTCAACCTCACATAATCCATAACCCATTTGCCGTCGTGGCGAAGTAAGCTTGGGGTCAGAAGAGTCACCATGTCGGACACGGCCTGAGAATAGGCACCAGAATGCATGTCATTTGATGACAAATTGAATCAAAACCAGCACAAAAACAGTGCCAATATACTGTCTTCCAATGGAGCAAAATTCCGTCCAGTGATGGCAATCGGTATGCGTGACGCTGCTTAGCAAATCTTGACGTGATTCAATATGGCGTAGCGCAACAGAACACAACGTAGAGTTCATATCGCAAAAAATGACAACGAGAAGTCTGTAGATGCTGAGTAGATGCTGAGATCAGCGAAGGCGCTGATTTCAGTGCACCGGGTTCTCTTTCCCAAACAGCACTGGTGTGACAAACACAATGGTGTTGTGCCACACCAGATTGAGTTGGACAGTTGTGACCACGTGAATAAATTTTGCGTCCTTCGCCCTACGGCAGGGATTTCAAACGCAGTGGGCAGCTCAAATTGTAAAATTGCAAATATGCAAATCGGCAACACAGACTGCATGGGGTATCCACATCGTGTACACAGGGAAGTTCCTTGTTCAAAATTCAATTCGATTCAATTCAAACGGTCATAATTATTGCTGCAACGAACACAGCTGGAAATCTGCCAATTTGCTATGATACTCTACAGGTGAAAAGCTGAATCATCACATAGCACACTGAGTATTTTTCCGCGCACCTCCTCTCTGTCCTTTTCAGGAAGTGCCTGTAGGAAACTGTGAGCAAAAGTGCCGATCCATCCCCGAACGTCGGTTGGCAGCACCGTCGGGCGGGGAACGAGCTCAATGAAGTCTACCATGAAGTTCTGCTGTTCCAGCACGTTTCGGTACTCCTCCACGGATGGAAAGTACCTGAGTGAAGCAAGCGGTGAGCGGCGGATTTCGGAGCGCAGTTGTCGGCAATGCTGTGTCCGGGGAAATGCGGAAATGCGTAACAGCCAATCTACCGGGGAAAGGTTTAGTCATTGCCTTCGATTCAAATGCCGGAGTCAAAAGCGTCACGCGCACTCAAACATCAAGCGCGAATACGAATTGCAAAACCAGCAGGTTTACTCTTTTCAGCCCAATTAAGCTGCTGAATATCGGGAATCAGCAATGTCCAACGCGTTGAAATGGATCCTATCTGTGTACAAAATCTGATTATTTGAGCAATTCTGGCAATGGTATGACGTCATATCTGTGGATATTTCCCATTGAAATTATTTATCATTTACTCTGTTCGCAAATAACCATTATAAGTAGTGTATTCAAACACATTCAATACTGTGAGTCCTGCATTCTCGAGATGGGAAGATCGTCACATTTTGCGATGCTGATCTAATGATGCAGAGCGACCGCTACTTCAAGAAAACATTTGAATGTAATTAGCCAGACGACACCAACCGCGGTGAATGCCATTGTGCGACTCTCGATGCATGGGAGACGTCCCTTATGATTGTCATACATCTGCAGTGTTGGTGCTGTTATGAACACTGCTGTGCGGCGCACGTGCGATTTGCGGTGTGCACAGAACTACCGGGGGAGGGGATCTGGATGGTTCAGCCGTCATGGAACAGTAGTGTCGACTGGCCAACTGGTAGATCGACTCTCCAATTCACAGCACCTGTGCCGTGAAAGGCTGGTACCCCGCCTCATTTTGGGCCAAGCCGAGTGCATAACAGCTAAGGCGTTTGTGGCTGTAGTGCATGCACTCCCATCTTGGATGCATACAAATGGACGCGTGCACGCCCGCCATCGCCTACAGGGTGCAAGGCCGCCGATATGCTGTGTCGAAGGCAATTTTCCATTACTCTATTTCATCCATTATATTATTCTTTTCTTCATCGTTTTGCTTTAACTTCAAGGGATTACAGCAGCTCAGATGACAAGCAGAACCGGCGATGAATTCCATCCGGCAGATCCCTGTCCGAGAGCCTTGGGAGGACGCAATCCTGTTTTGAAGAATGCTGGCGCGAAGTTTAGTACTTTGTGGCACGTGCACGCAACGCTTCGGTCCGCAAGGGTGCTGCGCTCACCATGGGTGGCACACCCTCACGTCCACCCCGCGCTGCCTCAGGACCGCCGCCGCCGCCGTGACAAGGGACGCGCAGTTCCCAAAGCCGCCAAACTCGCCAACGAACCTCCCTCCCGGCCTGAGGGCGCGCCTGACGCCCGCCACCACGGCCTCGGGGTCGTCCTTCATCCAATGTAGCGCCGCGTTCGAAAAGACAGCATCGAAGGAGCTGGAGAAAGGAAGGGCATGGCCGTCCATGCGATAGGCCTGGATGCCTGTGCGAAGAAATCCCGTGTGTTGCATTCGGTCGCCAAGTGATGGCCATTTGTGTGTTTCATTCTGTTTGGTGCTGTTTTTGGCGTGGAATGGCTGAAATGTGTATCATTGGTGCAGACGACGTTGGAAATGGATCAAACATCGCAACCCTAACAGCGCTTGTGCGCTTGTAGTGCGATTACCGCCGGTGCTTGCCAAAGGCACGTTACAGAGCGTTTGCAAATGTGACTGCAGCTATTCGCACGGACAGGGAGTCAATTTGCATGGTTTTTCGCAAATTCCCATGCACATGGCTGCTCTAGCACATCCCCGTTGGGATCCATTGTTGCTGCTGACTAAGGGAAGACACTGTGCCGAAATTGTTACGCTTAGCGTCAATTTGACGCTAAAGAGCGGGGGGGTGCCCAGACCTGTGACGCTAAAAGATTACGTAATTGCAACAAAATCGACATAAGCTGAGAAGATACCCAAAAAGCTGCTGAAAAGCGATAAGCGCATGACTTGTCTCAAAACTTCCCTTTGGATTTCATTCTTCACAAAATGCCCGATAAAGTCTCAATTAGCGGCCTTCGAGACTTCCCCCCATCATCTGCTGTGAGATTTTGCATCTTAGTCTCCAGCCCACTAAAATTGCTGCAGTCTTTGCTGTTTTTCTTCCTTCAAAACATAGTAAATTGGCACCGCGCTATTATGTAATAATGCTGAGTCATCCTGGCTTCGACGTAAGAATTGGCGCTAAGGAGGGGATGGGTGGGGTTGGGGTTGGGGGTGGGTGGGTCTGAGCTTAACGTCAAACTGACGCTAAGCTTGACAAAATCGACATATCGAATTTCCTAAAACAAATTGTCATTTTCAATTCTGCATTTTGAAGATATTTCTATTCGGTTTTTGTGTCTGCACGAATGCAAATACATGTGACTGGTATTTTGACCATGTATTTATTCACTCATGCGGACTGCGTTGCGCAACGCAATGCATATTCGCAGCATCAACGAACCTCGGCTCCTGGCTCTCTCAACCATCGACTCGCTGGCATCGATGCCAACGACAGAGCAGCCGACGTCCACCAATTTGAGCGTTAGGGCGCCATCGCCGCATCCAAGGTCGAGAATAGACTCGCCTACAACATTGTGACAAATTTTGGTGAAATTATGATTTTGGTGAATTAGTGGGATTTCCAGGGCCTCAAATCAAAGGTGCAATTTCTAATTTGGGACGGAGGAAGTAAATTGCTGAAACTCGTGTATTTCTTGACAACTGACACGGTGGATTAACGACTGGGCGCCCTCAAAAGCCCAGTACTTTGCATCGGAAACAACCACAGCCTCCACAGGACTTTATCCCCTCTCAAATGCCCGTCGCCCTGTCCAAGCATAAGAAGAGCGTGCACGCGTCTGTGGGCCCGCGGCGCTCAGCACTCGACGCATCGCCTTGCACAAAGCCTCCAGGGGCTCGCTTCAGCCCCCTGGGTTCTCCAAGCACGAGTTTAAACCTAACGCCCGCACAGTTTGGCTGCACAGGCAGAAGCGCCCTTCCCCACCGCAAGCGGCCTGTGCCCACGGAACCCAAATGCGTCAGCCCCTTCCCTCCAACCCGCAGAAGCGCTCGCACGCACCAAAGACAGCCATCGCCGTGTGCCACGCGGGGACGCCGCTGAAATGCTCCAGCAAGAGTCGCCCTCGCAAGACAAAGCCTCTCTCCTTGGACCCCGCAGGCAATGGCGGGGACGCTCACATCCAACAAAAACGTTCTTGTATCCCTCGCGAGTTTATTTCATACACTCGCCACCCGTCTGTGACAGATCTGCTGTTGCGCACAGATCTGTGTACACCGCCTAGACCGTGGATCAGACGACGGGAAGGGCGGCCGGCGCACCTGGCGCCGGCTTGAGGATCTCGAGCACCGGAGAGGACAGCTCCACGTTGAAGTGGCCGTGCTCCTCGTAGCGCTCCGCCACCCACGCGTTGCTCTCCACGATGCCAGGGCCGCCGCCCCGGGCGCCAGCCGACGCCGGAGAATCCGAATTCGCCTCCGGCATTCCGCAGAAGATCGAGATCCTGGCCGGCCTGCGCTGAGATCGGGAGATGGGGGATCGCAGAGAGCGGGTAAGGGAGGGGATCGGGCGGCGGAGGATGGGCGAGAGGGCGCCTGTGAGGGGGAGGGATCGCGGCATCAAGAGATGGGGGTTCACGTCGGCCGGCGACGCACAACAGGGTGCACTTGGCTAGCCTGCGTTTGCTCTGGGTGCGTGCGGTGCAAAGTGGGGGGTGCAAGATGTGAGCGTGAGTGGAGGACGGGTAGAGGGTGGCTTCGCGACAGCTGGAAAGCGCCAGGGTGGTGGTGGTTGCGTGATATTGTTGTGAGGGTTTGGTGGAGCATATTTCCTTCTTTCGATGGCAAGGCCAACGAGGGTCAGTGGGCCAGTGGTTTTAGGGTTTAGGCTGTCGAAACAAGAAGGGTTCTTCACGGAAAAGACAGACCTGTCTGGTCGCTCTAGCGCGAATAATTTCATGCCGGGTATGGTGGTTCGCCGGCTCGTGGGCCCCCCGGGTGAAGGGGACCGTTTCGGACCCGTGAGTGCTGGGCGTTGCCGCGTTGACTGAGCCATTGACCGTCGGGACCTCTGCCTCAGACAGGAGTTTGCTCAACGTTTCTACACGTAAAAGATGTGCCGTGTTGCGGTACACAGAAATTCGCTGGGTCGTAGTTCATGTTTGAATTTGTTGGCTATCACAGTGCTCGGTTCGCTAGAAAACGCTAGTGAACGAAATGCAAACGTGTGTAGTAGGGGCAAGCATGAGCCGTTCTCCGATACTGTGCCTCCTGAAATGATGGGCTACAACTATACACTGCATACATTTGATACATGGACTTCACAGCTCCTGTCTTCTGGCTTTTCCCTTAGTAGATCAAGGAGCAAAGTCAGCAAATAAGAGAAGATACTATGTCGAAATGTGTACGTTTAGCGTCAATTTGAACGGGGGGGGGAAGGACCTGTGACGCTAGGAGGTTGTGTAATTGCCACAACATCGACACAAGCTTGGAAGATACCCAATACTCTGCTAAAAGGTGGAAAGAAACTCGTGACTTGTCCCCAAACCTCCCTTCGTCGGTTAATCTTCACACAAAGCCCCATACAATCTCAAGTGACGGCTTTCAAGGGTGCCCACCACCATCTGCCATGGCTTTTGCATCTCGAATTTCAGCCCACTGCAATCGCTTCAGTTTTGGCTATTTTCCTTTGACGTCAAATTGACGCTAACAGTAGCAAAACTTAGAAGGTCGTCCCTATTGTGAGGTCCCTATTGACTTTTGCTTATTTTGTGTCTATTCAGAGTGCAGGCTCTTCAATTTATTGCGCGCTGTGCTTGCAATGCGACTGGTAAACTACCCTTCCCAGGATCATTTTACATTCGAGAGGGCTTTCTCCATTGTTGGAAGCGCAATCCGTGCGTTGCACATGGAGCAAGACCTTGCCAAAGTCATGTGTATGCAGGAAAAGGGCACTCCTGCAACCCCACATCAAGGTCCTGCGCTGTCCGTATCCAGGACGTGGAGCGCCCATGTCCGGCATCCCAGACACGGACATCCTCGCCCATATCCTTGCTTCGCATTCCACGATACGCAAGCTTATCCCCAAGTCGGGTCCAGGAGCCTTGGACTGCATAGGATTTGTCGCTCTGTTTTTTACGTGAAGATCTCTTCTAGTTTCGACACCCTGAGGCGTAAAATCACTAAAAACCTAAAAACTCTCACCCCCCGACCCCTGGACCCACGTTGCCTTGTCAGAAGAAGGGGTCCTCACGAACGACAGAAAACTAATATTCTCGCCGGCCCGTGACACGTGTCCTTCCACCTCATTCCCCTCTTGCTCGCGTGAAGCCTCCTCCCCACTTGGTTCATCCACTTCACCTCCAGTCCCCCACACACACACTCCACGGTCTGCTCCTCGACGTCACCGCCCACGACCGTGACAGCCCCTGAGGCTTACGCTGACCCGCCCCACCGCCGCGCCGACGTCCAAGGCCCGCCCCCACCTTCATTGCCTTCTTCCCCGTCTTCGCCTTCTGTGATGTCGCGTGGCGCCCCGCGCTCGCTCGCGAGCAAGGCGCCACGCTCCCATGGACGATGTGGAACGCAATCTCGACGACCCGAAAGCTTTCCCAGCTTCAGACTTCGCGCACAGCGCTCCGGAGACCGGAGAGAACGGCTCCGCCGCGACCGATCCATCAGCGACCCCGTCCACGACCCCCTCAGCGCTGGACGCGGATGATGTGTTCAATCCCGACACGCACGTGCTGCTGGGGCAGGAGCTGAAGACCGACCGCCAGGTCAAGGTCGTACTGCGGGCGCTGTACTGGACGGCGGCCCTGTCCGCTGGCGCGCTGGCTGCCGTCTTCGCCCTCAAGGCGCGGCTGTCCGGCCGGCCGCTGATCGACACGCGGCGGCTGCACCAGCTGAACGCCGCATTCGCGGCACTGCACCTGGGGGCATCTGCTGCCACCGCAGTGGTGCTCGCCCTCCGGCTGCGTCTGGTGGCCCGCGCGGGGCTGGCGTGGTCCAAACGCCGCCGGAGATGGGTGAATCTTTATTCAAGCCAGCTCGCCCTGGTCATGCTGCTGGCGGCTGCCTTCCTGGCGCCGAATGCCCACATGTTGACCAACCCGTGTGGCCATGTGGACGCGCCGGTGTGGGTGGCGCATGGTGTTCGGTTCACGTGCTGGAACTCGCTGCTGGCGCTGTTCGTGATCGGCGTGAGGAACTACACGCCCAGCACGGAAGCCGCGGACAGGCCGGATGCTATCCTGCTGGACGCCCCGTGGCGCGTGCACTGGCCGGTGGGCGTCTACTGGATGGCGTTTGAGGTCGGTTTAGCGGTGGCGGTGGCTGGCCGTCTGGCCACATCAAGCGCTGAAACCGCCTGCAGGGAGATCGAGTCTGGGCAATGCGACCCCGGCGGCGTCTGGCTGTTCTCGGCTATTCTCTTCGGGGTGCTTTTCATCGGGTACGTCGCGATGTACGCGCGCAGCGCCCGGCGGGCATTCGTGGAGCTGGGCAACAAGGCGTACTGCGAGTTCCGGTGGACGAACGTGGATCTTAGGTACCAGGTGCGGATCGGGACCCTGGTGATGCTCTTCGGGCTGGCGGACATCCTGCTGTGGTTCGCCGAGATGCGCTCCTGCCTCAGCTTCGTGATGGCGCGCTTTGGCCTCCTGCCCGCGGAGTTCTCCGTAACGGCGTTCACGATCGTCGACTGCGCCTTCATGCTGCCGGGCCGGCCAGGAACCAGGCCGCCCGAGGACGCCGCCCATGGGCTGGAGAACTACAGGTGCTTTGCTTCATAGCATGGACTGTTCAGTTGTGTGTGTTATTAACGTGTATTTTCAGCATTTGATCTCCCTCTGGGACAAGCTTTTTGATCTTCTTTGGTGTCTGCTTCCTTTGGGCGGTTCACGCAATCTCTCTGGTGTCATGTTTCATTGATTGACAACTGCAGGTGGGGTGAGGAGGAGGCAGGGCGGCCAGGCTGTTGCGATGGCAACCGGCCGCTGTTCTGCTTCGAGACAGCCGCCAAAGTGCACCACTGGTGCGAGATGATCTACGCCTACAACGCCCGCACGGGACTTGTGGCGGACCCATTCGATATCAAATCGGCTCTGGCCCTGTATGACCTGGATTCCATCGAGTTTGTGCACTCCAGGAGGACGGACAGCCTTGCAGTGGTTGCCTGGAGCCCGGCACTGGTGCTAGTGTCCTTCAGGGGCACCTCCAGCATCACCAATATCCTGGCAGACTTGAGGGCGTGGCTGGTGGTGCACCCGCCACCAAGGCGGGCACACTGCAGGCTGCGTGGACGTCCCAGGGTACACAAGGGCTTCCTGGACAGCTGGACGGCCGGTGGGTTCAACCAGCAGGTCCTGAAGCTCATATCCGATGTGCTGTCCCTTCCAGGCTATGACAGGTCGACCATGCGCGTGCTGGTCACTGGCCACTCGCTGGGTGGTGCGATTGCGCAGCTGGCTGCCTTTGAGATCAGCAGCACTCTGAAGGTGGGCCCCTGCCGGGTGTCCTGCTACACCCTGGGCTGCCCAAAAGTGGGGAACAGGGCGTTCGCATGTGAGTATCATCGGGCCGTGCCGGACACGTGGCACGTGGTGAACGACCTGGACGTTGTGGCAAGGACGCCGGAGCTGCTGTGGTACAAGAGGGCAGGGCGGCGGGTGGTGATGAATGCCAAAGGTGACATGATCGTGGAGCCGGTGTATGTCGAGTTCAAATTCCTGTCCCTGATGCCGGCCAAGGTGTCGGTGGCGCACCACCTCCTTGCGGGGTACAAGCGGTCGGTGTCTGCGGTGGCCAGTGCGCAGCTTGTGCATGGCAGGGGGATCCCTGGCCATAGGCTGGCTGTGCAGAAGCTCTTGAAGAAGGCCCACATAACCAAGCTGCTGGGGCTGACAGAGGCAGGGTCATGCGACCTGAACAGCTTGATCTGGCCAGGGAGGTTCAGGCGATCAAGGGGTCAGCTGTCCACACAGCGCTTGGCTTCTGAGACCCTGACAGACCCTACGTCCACGGTGGATGAGTTGGAAGGGGTGGGCATGGGGGACTGCATGTCGCTGCTCCACGCCTTGTACAAAGCAGTGAAGTGCTGGATCGCAGGTTTGAGGGGCATCGATTGTGACCTGGACTGTGACGAAGAGCAGAGTTTCGAAATGGGTGACAGACTTGGGGGTGGTGGGGGGAATGGGCCCACTGAAAAAGCAATAATCATGCCAGGAGTGGGCGTATGTTTGTACAAGGGGTGATGCAGCACACAGGTGTGACAGCCCTGTCTGCCATTTTGACTGTAGTTTATGACAATTTTGGCCTGTAATGGTTGCATTTGATCAAGAATGAATCCCACTCAAGAGTGCTGGACAACACTCGGTGATAGAACTAGACAGTGGCAGTTCAAGGAGGACTCCCAGGAACTCTTTGACACTCCGCAATTGGCAATGCCACGTGTAGGCAGAAAGCAATGGCTTGGGCAGATGCAGTGGGCATTAAGTTTGCATTGGAAGGGCCCCAACATTGTCGTGTGTGCGAACACATGTTGCACTGCAAACATGCACGTTAGATGCTCCGGCTTGCTCACAGTGCCACACCACATTGTGCCCACTATATCTCTTGGTACAAGGAAGAAATGGCCAAAACAAAGTCTCTCTTCGGTGCGCACAGCGAAGGCTCTGATTTGATTTGGCTCTGTTTTGATTTTATACCCAACGGACACAGTGTTCCCTGCCGTCCCTGGAAACCAATCCTTGTTTCGATGCTTCAGCAGTATTTAAGAACATTTCCCAGCAGCTAACACAATGCAGAAATGGTTCTGGGCAGTGGACAATGGTGCCGAGAGATTGGCAGTACACCTTCCGGGTGCGCACACCATGCGCAACAGGGCTCCACCGATGCTGGCCTCACGGCTCACACAAGGGAGCAAGGGCTGCCCCCTTTGCATCTATGGCCCCTGTGCAGCGTCAGCAATGCCATGCCATTCACACAAACTTTGGTTTCAAAGTTTGACTGAACACGAATAGATAAAAAGAGAAAAAATAGGAAACAAGAATTACGCAATGAAATATAAAGAAGCACAACATAACAAAACAGCACGCGAACAAATAAACAAAACAATATCCACAGTGCAAACGGTGGTCCTTGTGAGGCGCTGACGCACGCGCCTGGTTCGTGGAATTCTCAGCAGTGCAAAAAGTGCTTGGGCCACTCAACGACGGACTCGCCAATCCCAGCTCGCCACACTCGCGCAGCAGCCTGTGAGCTGACAGCAGCTGCGCGACGTTGCCGCCATCCCGCCCGCTCCCGTGCGCCTTTAAGCTCCACACCCTCATTCCTTCCCCCACCGCCTCCACTGCGGGGCGGACCGCCGCTCCCGGCGCCTCGAGGCGCCCCAGGCATGGGCGGCAGCGGGCGGCAGCCGTCGGATGACCACCGGCGGAGGGATCGCGACAGGCGCAGCAGCAGCGCGGGGAGGGATTCCAAGCACTCAGTTTGGAAGGGAGGGCGAGACAGGTGGGTACAAGGAATGTCGCCTTGCCCAGGGCCGCGAAGAGGGCCAGGCGAAGCAGGGGCGTTGGGCAGGTCTGGTCCTGAGAAAAATTGTGGCCGGAACTCTTGGCACGGGGTGTGGATTGTGATCTGGAGCCCGTCGAGCGCGGCTGAGTGATTTGAGGCAATAAATGGAAAAGGCCAAGTGCCAAAGTCCCGGAGGATGGATTCCATGGGCGGAGCTCGGAGCGGCTGCGTCGTTGGAGCTGCCTGTTCGCCCCTGCGTCCGTCGTATGGTTCCATGCCACGTGTGTCAGTGCATCCGAGCCCTTTTGCAGGAGGGAGCCTGGTTCGGGCGGCCTCGCAGGCCCATCCGCAGCGCGCACTGTCCTCGTCCAAAAGGCGAACCAAAAGGAGCCAAGACTTGAGGCCTCGAGGGTGGAAAGCGCCATTGGGGCCTCGGTGGCCGTCATGCCGTTAACGTGCCGTGTGGGGCGTCCCTGACGCACCATTTTGCAAAGTTCGCGTCCTGGGAATGAACTTCACGTTCTGGGGCGGGCCAGGAAGCGATCGCGCAGCCCGGAGCGCCGCCGCCGAGGCTCCGAGGATCGCAGCAGGAGCCGCAGGCGGGGCGAAAGGGATAGGCTGGATGCGGGGGGCCGGGCGGCTGGCAGGGACTCGCGGGGGCGGTCCGGCGGGAAGGAGCGGCGATCGCGAGATGACGGCTGGGAGAGGGCCCGGAAGGCGTCGTCGGAGGGCGGCGGGGCGTCGGCGAGGCAGGACGACCCGACGAGCAAGCGCGCCAGAGTGGGGCACCAGTCGGCGTCGCCGAGATCGGGGGAGGTGCGATGGGGCGGGGTCAGTCGCGGGGGGGCGGATCCCCAGATATATATCTGTGGCCGAGTGCTCGCCTTGTGATGGGCGTTGATTGACTGGTGGAGGCTTTTTACCCTGGAAGGGGAGTGCAAAGTCGCGCCTTCTCCCTGCCCTTCCTTCCAAAACCCTCACCCTTGCCACCCACCCGCTCCAACAACCACGTGTAGCCCACCTGTCTTGATCGGAACCTTCGGCAGGCAGGTCTGCAGACTGAAGCGTGTGGAAGATTTAGCTGAATCTCCAAGCCCAGCACTGAAGTATGCAACTCGACGAGTTGTGCATGGCAGCCCTGGTACTGGGTGGCAGTGTGAGGCTTTGTAGAGGCGCACAATGCACTCCTGCTGGCGCTGTCGCACGAGAGTGGGAGATGCCACCTTGGGAGGCATCATATTGGGATGCCTAACAGCAATCGACGCAGCTTATGGTATAAGCTCATTTGCCCATTGGTGCTCATATATGTAAGAAATGTGTTGCACAAAGTGCCCATCTCCTCGTGAATTGTCTGAAGATTGGGGTCCTCTGCCCTACTTTCATACCTTGGAGGCGGTCAGCGGCACTGGGCATTGATTATCTCAAACAAGAGGGGCAGGGCACTGACACGCTGAAGAGGTGTCTGAAACCTTTTGGATGCAGATGCTGATTTTGGAAACTGAACAAGACACTCATAAAGCAATGGTGGAATAGCCCACAGGTTAGGAAATGTATATCTCTGCCGGGAGAACCATGGGCATGGTGTCTTTTGTCAGGAGCAGGTGAATGTTCCCCACGGCACCAGATCTGAAATCCTACTTTGTTCTGCCCAAATTACAGGGTCGCTCTGCCAGGCATCCAGTACCCACAAGGCTGCTAAGTTTTGGGGATGAAGTGGAGGAAGGTTCAGACACAGACGACTTCAGCCTGGCACGAAGCACAGCTCATCGTTTTGCACATGAGAGAACTCTTGTGCTATCCACACCCTTGGATTATGAAAACCAAGGACCTCAACTGTCGATGAAGGATGTCAGCATATCTAGAGAGTCAGATGTTATGGGTAATGTGAAGCCTTCCCTCAGTGCCATCTATTTGGGCGCTCATCAGGTTTGTCCCTTGGAGATTGCTGTCGGACTTACAATGTTGTTGTATGGTGCAGGTTGCAATTACGCTGTTGTTGCATGTACTGCACTGCATCCTGGAATGTACTGTGCTTCTTTCAGGAATGTGTGCTGAATATTAGTACTGAACTGCCAAGTGCACTTGTTGGGGCTTGTTGGAATGTAGTTCATGCAGTTGCGCCAATGTGGTTCCTGAGCGACCTTGGTTACCCTTCAAAGTGCAAGGGCTACAAATTGACCATGTAGCGCCAACGTGATGTGTGCTTCAGGGCTGGAAGCCTTGCAGTTTGAACCTGCATTGATTGTGGATGGAAGATGTCTGGTTCATGAGCAGCCGCAGACATGTTAGGTGTGCCTGAGAGGCACACAGAAGCATCTGTGACACAATGATCGCATTGGAAGCCAGCATCATGCAAGACAAAGTGTGTGAGATTGATTACCGACGATCTCTGTTTTGGAAGGTTGGCGTCCTGTGGTGGCGCCAGCACTGTCAATTTCGTTGTGTCAATTCTCCATATCACCATTCAGCAGCTACCTGTGGCATGATCTTGCCCCTGCCACATTTGTGTGCAATGGTGCGCTCCTTAACATTTGTTTGCTTCCTTCCTGAGTTCAGTGCTCCCCCCATCACTGACATCCAGCACTTCCTTTGTGGCTGTTTGTGGCATAGAGCAGGGGCCTTCGTCCTTACATGGAAGACCGCTGCTGCCTGGTGCCAAATTTCACGCCAATGTCCAGGGGCGCCCCTGTGGCAGATGGCGTCTCGCGCTGCTTTGTGGGCATCTACGATGGCCACAACGGGGTCATGTCTGCTGACATGGCAGCGGCACGGCTGCACCGAATGCTGGCGGACGACCCCGTAATCCGCATGCACACAGGTACACAGGATGGGCATTGACAGGAAAAGAGTGTGCTTGGAAGATTGGCGATCTGGTCGCTCATGGTGAGGTGTCAGTGCTTGTGTGAAAACTGTCGCCAGGGTGTCTTCTCAAGTGCACTAGCCGCAAGACTACTTGTCCTTTTGTTGCTTTATTGCACATGTGAACCCGCAGAGCTTGTTGCATGGATGGATACCTGCTGCTGCACAAATCTCTCACTGCTCATGGGAAGATATTATGCTGTTTGCTTCCTTGATGATGGCATTTCAATTCGCAAAGTCATGCCAGTTTACCTAACATAGGTGATGCAATGCAATACGTATGGATCTGGGCTTGGGCTGCAATTCTTGCACAAAACACGCACACATGCCATCCAGGGACTGTGAGTTCCCCATCCATCAGGGGATGGCCCCTCTGAAACTATTTGTAGTCAGCAGCACACGCCCTGGCTTGGAGTGGCTGAAACTCTTTCCTATGCCAACAACCATATATATGATATGAAACAGAAAAACTTCATATTCAGTACGTGTGATTGCATATGTGCACATGAACAAATCATACTTGAGAAAGCCATACACAAGGAAGTGACGGCCAAATCGTTTGCATATGTTCATTCTTCGGATTTCCATTCTGCCAGAGAGTACCTCTTGTTTTCCAGCACCCTTTCAGTCAAGTTTACAAACTGCCAAGGAGTTGTGAATGCAGGAAAGAGCGCCTCAACGTGGGTGGCAATGACACCTGTCCTTGGTTTGTGCCCAAGGGGAGGGGCCGCCTGCGATTGTGAGGGCTGAAGAGGAACAGATCACAGAGGCGCTGAAGAAGGCCTTCCGCACACTGGATGATGAGATTCTGGGAGAATCCAGGCAAGAGGAAACTCAAGATGGGGCGACAGCACTGATGGCCCTGACAGTAGGTGAAGCATTGTACATGGCGCATGCAGGTGAGTGCCGCTGGAGGCTGTTGTGATTTGATTGTAGATACAAAATTGCCACTAAAGTGTGCAAGTTGTGCTCTTTGAATCCTATTCTTTTTGAGTAATATGTCGAGCCTGATAGTCCTGTGTCACAGGCTTTGAATACAAACAATGCACAGTGGTCTTTCTGTCCCCCATGTTTGTCTGCTACTGATCATGCTTGTGGAGTTAAGATCACCTGCAATGGTGCGGAACACGCTCAAAACTCCACAGGAAAGGGATGCCGTTTATCGTAGCTTGTCTCATGTAAGCGTTGTTGGTGAGGTTCATTCAGCGAATGGTGGATGGTGTTCAACCCCCTCTGGTGTTCACCCTGATTTGGCACCACTTTTGGTGGCATCTGACAAATGCCTGGATTCTCTCTCATGGCGTCCAGAAAGGGCACAGATTGGATCACAGTCAGGAGGATAACTGGTTGGCTCCATCTCCTGCATACTGCACTTTGCAAAGGGTTGCCCCTTCTGAACAATGGTTGGGTGTTTCTCCCCATGCTGAGCATGGCGGTCCAATGGGCGTCCAGTCTGTCCAGTCTGGCACATAGCAGCGCGTTTGCGCCATGTTGTAGCATATACACCC